>JADDOH010004032.1:0-28710 GCA_016648135.1 Agrypnia vestita | reverse complement strand
TGTGAATATATATTAGCGAGATGGCTGATGAGTGTAATGATCAATGAACCATTCAGGCAACAACTGCCTACAGCGTAGGATAAACTTTTTAGTTTTTTTAGTTTTCGTCGAGTTCGTGAGACACCCATTTATCTTTTTTATTTGTTTTTCTTAGTTTTACGTTTTACTTTTTTGCAGCTCTTGAATTGTTTTGCATAATTTTAATTCAACTAAAGCCTTCATTTGGCCTTTATCGAGTGATAGAAGATGCCCACGACCTTCTCAATCTTCGAGGCATATTCCCAGGAAATTTTTAAAATCTCCATTGAATTACTTCTATTACAGGACCTATACCAAAAGCATAATTTAGTAAAGCATAGTTTGATACTAAACCATCTGCTTTAAATCGAAACATTCTGTTTTTTTCTTTTTTTCCTATCTTTAAGTAATTCAGAAGCCCATTTGAAGACAAAATAATAATTGTTCTAAGAATATTTTTTCTTCTGAATGTAGGTTTGAACGTGGTGACATTATTATTAAAATAAAACACAAATCACTTTGTTTTCACCACTTTATTAGGTATACAATCTACATGTTTTCCAGACAAAATTTGTGCACAACCGACTATTGAATATTTTTCCAATTAAAATTCCATCCCCTTCAGATGACATTCCATAATTAACACCTCCGACCTCCCCCCCCTCCCCTCTCCCAACCCTTCACCATGATTTATCTTTTTCAATTTTAGTACTCAAACAATCCTTAAGGAGAGAACATTGTTCTCGAAACATGTAGATTGTATATTATATATATTATTAATATTTAAAGCATTAACTTTGTGGTAAGACATAATAACAGAATGTTAGTAAACTTAGTAAAAACCACTACCAGATTTACTCTTACTCTCTCTCGTTAGATCCCTGAGTTTTTCAGTAGTTCAATTTCTCTGACAAGACTAACACGCATGTGGACAATAGTGGTGATAGTTTTACAATACTATGGTTGGGGTGTATAGTGTTGTGAATGTAGTAGTGTAGTGTTGGTCCTGACGAAGAGACGGGTTCGTCTCGAAACCGGTAGACCGTAAATCTGGGAGTGGTTTTTACTAAGTTTACTAACATTCTGTTATGTAGATTGTATACTTAACAAAGCGATTTTCGTTTTATTTTAACAAACTCATAATAAAACCAAAATCAATGTCACCAAAATGCGAGTTTATATTAATATGAACAAGATGAATGAATACTTTTTACAATAGACATTTTTAAAATACATATTATTGATTGATATAGCAGTTACTCTGTGGTGCGACATGATTATTTTAATTTAAACCAAATTGAACCACTTAACGATTAAATTTAAGAAAAAAAATTGTTCCAAACCGAGTCTTACGTTAAAACGTATTTTTGTAATACCTACATAAAGTGCAGCTTAAAGAAATTATAGTTTTTACGAGTATTTAATGTGACTTTTTCACACACGAACACATCAAACGTGTTGCCTACTAAACTACGAGTAATAATAATACACAGAAAAACGAAATTTGTACACATATCAATGCGCTATCTTGTTCGCCATCTGTCGTTAGTTTTCATATCTCTAAGCACCACACTAATTATTCCTACATTATCCCTGTAGCCTCCAGAATAATTAATGGACTTGCAAACAATCACGTGGGCGTAACGATTATGCTACACGTCAAAATGGCTATTATGAAAAGCATGGCTATCGCGGTTTACTACTTAACCTAATTGCTTATAATGTAGGCGTATATTCTAATTTAAGCAGATTAGTTAGCCTACAGCCGCCAACATAGTGACTGCTAACGTTTTTTTTTAAATTTACTATCTTTTTTGGGATGTTGATTATTATTTGAATTACGCGATGTTTTGAACTGACTATCGCTTAAACAGCATGGTTATCAGTGATACCCAAGTGTTTGGTTCCCTATCGAGTTCTGGTTCCGATAATATCAAGTAAGTATCAAATGTTCATTTTTTTGTGATCAAATATTGAATATCGGGTACTCCGTGCTGATGGAGGAATTCGGCGTTTAAATATACACAGGTACCAATTTATAGGTGTATTTGTTAAATACTTAGGAGCCAATTGTGGCAGTTTGGTTTCAAGGAATAGTTCGTTTGGAAATGGTTGTTTGATTAGTTAGAAACCCAAATCTTCACTTTATACGAACGATTAGGTACTATAAACCAAGTTGATACAGCCGGTCCAAAGCGTTTCAGATAATTACGCATTTTACTAACCAAGTAAGTTAATCGTGGATGTACATAGAAAGGTTTTACAAATGATAAAATAAAAACAATTACAGAAGCGAGAAACGTGCTATTTAATAGTTTCCATGAAATTAAGATTATTTTTAAATATTTTTATGGTTTTCAGAAATTCTTCAATTATTACTAGTATCGTACAATTGAATTATAGTTTGTTGAGAATAAACTTGATAGATTTTTGTGTTAATATTTTTTTTTATATTTTATACACAAAGAAAATATAATTACAAATACCTACAATAAAAATACGGATAAATTGACATGTTATGTATGAACAAATACTAATAAATAAATAAAATAATATTAATTTACCTCGATAATGATAGAAAATAATCATAAATATAATCATAATATAATCATGAATATAATAAAAATAAAATAGTCTTAATAATAATGAAAATTGAAATAGAATTATAAAATTAAAAAAAAAACATACAATTAATCTTAGCGTGCAATACATAAATAAGCTATTAAAATTAAAAAATAAATAAAAATAAATCAAATCGAAAGTTTGTTTAATGTTTTTTAACGGTATTACAGTAAGAATATGTAGTAATCTTGAACATCGATGGAGATTCTGTCAGTTCCGACATTTATGATTTATGGGTCGTAGACAAATTATTAAACATATATTATATCATATAGTATCAATATAACTAAAAGCTCTTTAATAGTTTAAATTAAATAAAAATGTGTTTTTTATGTCAATATTTATTTGATTTGTTTACAGTAAATTATTATATTAAAATTAAATAAACTACCGATGTACGAACCTACGAACTGACTGATCGCGCGATGCGTTGTTTTTGTGACAAGTGCTAACGGTTCAGGGTAATCACAAACGCCACAGACCACACTCCCAATAACAGACTATTGGGAGTGTCTTCAGCATGCAGATGGACACTCCCGTCAGAGCCTGGACTTCACACGATCCCAGGAGCACTTCCTGGATTCCGTGCTACTGGTACACGGAATGAAGTCTCTCTGATGTAAGAGGATGTCAACAAAGAAGGGATCTCCGACTGCAAGTAAGTTAATTTGATTAAATTTATTATTTTTATCCTTTCTTCTTCTTGTTTCCTATCGTTCCGATTGCGTTGGCTATCATACTACCAATAGCTCCACAGTAGACAGGCCGAGCCACTATCTTTCGGCCATTATGTTATCCTTCTTCTAGGGACTAATAAGCGACCCCTTTACAAATAAAAAAATTCTGACGACCCCTAAGGTCCATAATAAAACTGTTTCAGTGATGTAAAGAACGCCATATTTAATTTTTTCAATTGAGACTATCCAATGATTGAAAAATCAAGTACTGTGTATAACCTGTCGGAAATATCTGTGGACCTGACCAAATGACGCCATCAACGCACTTGACCAACCAAATGATAGCATCAGGACAAAGATGGATACTAAATCTTTTTTTGGATATGACAGTACAACTGGCTGATCCATAAAGATGTAAGAAAATCAAACGCAAACGATTGACAAAAGAAGCTTTAAAATTGTTAATGGCATTCGCCACTTCCTTACACAATTAAAGAGATCCTTATATAACCATGATTTGACAATTTATTATAAAATACGAGCACAGCCTTCTCACTGAAAATGTTGAACTTTTATTGCAATATATTATGACCTACAACCCTAGCTTTTTACTTTAAATAACCCTGTTTTACGGCCGTGACCCTTAGGTTGAAAACATTATTTTAGGGCCCCGACAAAATATCGTGCAAGATCTCGCATAGGTCTATCCATTTAAAAAAGATAATTCAATTAGTACCTGCAAGCTGTGAGTATGACGCATATCATACACATACTAATTCGATTGTCTTTCTTAAATGAAAATATATTTTCTTCTCTAGATATCTCTTGACATGTCTGAGATATTGAAGTTTTTAGAATTTTATTGTTTTAGTCATTTATTTTTATTATAAAACCAAAACCATAACATCTTCAAAAATGTTCTTAGGTTTTTATGGCCGTTCAGAATATTCTGGTTCGGGTTTCCTAGGATATTCTGCCTTGTTTCTACAATCTTTCTGGCCTACGTTTCGGATCCCATTATAGGGTCCATCATCGGGGCTGATGTATTTTTATGTTGATAATGTTATGATTAAGTATTTTTAAGGTATATATCAAGGTGACACTCGGGGTCTATAAGGACGTGATGAACATCAACAGAGGTAATGCTCTCAAACTGAAATAAATCTCAATTTTATAGAATCTTTATGATTCTTCTGATATCTTGGATTTTGTGCAGTTTCTCTTAATTTTATCATCTCCTGACACTATTCTCACCTTCTATGTACATTCTACATGAACAAACTGTCTAAGCGATCCTTTCTTTATGCTATCTACTTCGCCTCAGCCAACCTTAAATTCCCTCCTAAATTTTTTCATTCAACATCACTTTTCCTCACATGCGCCCAATTTATACACAAGTGACCGCATCCAATTTAATTTCATTATTTTTTAGCAAATATCGCCTTCACTTTAATACATTTAACTTGGCATTCGAGCTCTATTAGAACTCTGAGCGGTAGCGCTATCCTTGTTTCATTTGAAACATGTAAAAAAGAGGCTTGGTGCTGACTTAACACGACCCAACCCCATGGTGCAATAATTTTCCGTCGACTAAAATAATTCAGATAGTTGTGTCAAGCCGTGTCATATGGTAACGATGGTTGTGCGTCCTGTAAAACGAGTAAGTCAATAGATTAAGGAAATGATACTGCAAACGATAATGCAGCGTAAGTGATACAGTGATATCACGTCTTCTTCAAGTCTCCATAGCAGACCAACCACCGGCCTTGCTACGCTCTCGTCTCTGGAGTACTCACCGCATACGTTCAATCTAATGCTGTTATTTTATTTGTGCACCTTCAATTGCTCCTGAAGCTTATCTCCGGGGAGAAATAAACAACCGTACGAATAAGCGACACCTTTTCATTCAACCACCACGCCTTTCCTAAACATCTATCTAACCACCCGGTCGTTTGAACTCGACTTTTTCAGGTGGATTTTCAAAGGCAATTTATTCCGCCTTCGAGGTCGCATGTCACAATCATAATATTGTTCTCCACTTTTAGGTGAGGGTTCACCCTATTTATAGCAGCTCATTGAGGTCACTTTGTATTCAGTTGCATTTCATCAGTGTGTTCGCACGTCACAAAGTTCATCCAGGGTTATCCCATGTAATGTTTGAATTTCAACGAGTTCAACCTTTTGTTAGCCAACAAATCCAGTGTTAACCCCGTAATGTAAAATGTCATAGCACTTTTGGGGCGTCTACTAGGGGTTGTTTTTTCAGCTTGTATGGCCATGTGAAAATATCGCAGTCAATTTTTGAATTAAAACTTTTCGAGTCACGTTAGAGTAAATTCAAAGTAAAGGTCATTTTCACATGAATCCGCTATACTTTTTATGGATGAAATAACGCACACGAAAAGTAAATTTAGTCACTAAATTTGCTACTAAACCCATCGTATCTGTTGGCACAACGGATGTGATTCCAGGTTCCTGTGTGATTCGAAATTATTTTAAGAGTTAAATTTAATGTTTATTTAAATATTAATTATTTATTTTCGTTATTTAATATTTAGTATTAATTTACTTATATGGATATAAGGTCTTACCAACATACGTAAAATGTTGGTTTTTAATCAGTATGAGATTTTCGAATTGTTCTATTGATAATTTAAAAAAAAAACGTTCCAAAATTTGATAATACAAATAAATAAAAATTGAGATAAATAAAAAAAACTATATCTAATTAGAAATTCTCTAGAATCTTTGAGAACTATATCTAATTAGAAATACGTTTTTGAAAACTATTACCACCTCAGTTTTCCTTTTATATACGTGTATAAATAAATATTTAACTTTTAAATATGGATGTTGCCGTCTATGCTACCAAATAGTGAACATTGCTGCTTTTTTTTATTTACATAATGGATATTACTGTCTTTGCTATGATTTTTCAGTCTAAAATCGATAGACTCTCAATTTAGTATGAAGCGGCCATTTTGTCATGATTAGTTGAAGTGGTTATTACTGCCTTTGCTTTTGAAAGTGATTTGGAAATATAATTTTTCAGTGGATAAAGCTATATTTCCTATCAAATCTTGAATTCAGTACATTCTATATTAGTAAAGTTAAATTTATTTGGATAATCTTGTCTTTTACTTAATTTATTTAATTATATTATACATAACACAACATAAGGGTGTTAATTACATATCATATATATGAATAACAGAATGAGAATGTTAATGCTTACCCACCTTTAAAAGACAATTTAATTCTCGTGTTTAAAAGTGGGGGAAATTGTCACATACATTGATAATGAAATCATTAGTATCATTATATAAGAATAATGAAAAAGGATATTATTTAATAAACATAAATGTATCTCGGAACATAAGATTAAGTTATAAAAATTAAGAAGGTACGCCTTTGTTCGCCTGTTTCTTTAAATTTTTAATACTGTATGACATATAAAACAAAAAAAACTCATCAAAAGGCAGTATGAAATTCAATTAAAAAATTGATTTTTTTGTGGGTAATTTATGTTTGGGGTCACCGTATTACTCCGCATCGTAACGCAAAGGTTAACCAAACTTTGCAAGCTATTAATTGCTATTTTACCTCTCGGGTGGGATCCTCCTTTGTTACTTATTGCCGTCCATGTACAGTCTCCTACGTGACCTCACCTCTATTTGCGCGTCGGTTCAACCAGCCAAACTATTTAAATTAACTTAAAGGGTGGTCTCTTTTGCACACAACAAAAATTCATTAGGAAGGATCATTTTTTTTTCGAAATATAATGGTCCGTGTCCACGAAATTAGACACGAGATCTCAGAGATTTAATTGAGTTTAACCTCACCACGAGGATAATCAAGGGTTTCTGAATGGTCAAAGGTTTTATAATGTTTCAAATAAATCTGGAAGCCGGTCGAATACGCGAATATGTACCAGAACTTTCGAGAAATCGAATCTTTGCGACCACGTAATTGTTGTCAAAACAGTAATTTAACAACGGCGAAAACCGGGAGAATAGATAGCGAACTGTGTATCCGCACTGTTGACATACGGCGTACAAGTGTAACCAAAGATGAATGGAACATTCTAGCGAATTTTGAATGAGTGCAAATCACAGAATAATGATCCAGATAAAGTTTTTGCTCAGCTATTTTATTTTCAATATTTTTTAAAAATATAAATTCTAACACGGAATGCGTATCCCATCAATATTCTTACTATTTTCATACATAGCAAAAGAGCCTGTGCTATGAGAATAGGACTAACTTGTCGGTGTCTTGGAATGGGACTCGAACCACCAACCACCAGATCACTAGGCGAGCGTCATGACCACCAACAAGCTACTCTAAATATTTTGCAAGTGATTCATTCGTATGATTTACCCCTAACCTAAAGACTCCCTCAGAGATTGTCTCACTCAACCTAAAGTCTCTCTAAGAGATTGTCTCGAGTGAAAAATCTCATCCATGGACTCGGTCTATTGTATTTGATTCCAGGAAATAATGGGTGGGTCTTCAACCCTTGCAACATTGCGTGTTAGAATTTACATTATTCATTTAAATTAATTAAAAATATTTTTATATACCAATCTACACGCGACGTGTTTTTTATTTAATGAATAGAATAAATAAATCATATTTTTTGCAACTCAACTTTCCATGACAAATTAACATTTCCGTGAGTGATTTTATCTAATAACATTTATAACTGCTTGATATAACAATTTCGCGGATCATTAATTTGAATAAAAATATGTCATAACTTTCACAAAACACATTTTTACTTTTATACTTTAAATGCGTATCATATTATGTGTACATCTAAATGTATATCTGTTATCCACACAATCCTACTTCCTTTAACCGGTTTAAGATAAAGTCTATGAAATTCGGAAAGTTGTAGGTTATTTTTATGTGACTATTTTCTCACCTGTCTTACACCTTTGGTTATTCACCATTTATGTACCTACCCTTAACTTGCCCCGAGCCAAAGACTACTTTATCCAAGGCAGGTGCTTATAACACAGGTTGGTTCGATTGCTTTATAATCGACCGTATTCTGAAAAAGGCAATATTGGTATTTGTGTATCTTGACAGCTATTGTATAATATTGTAATGCCGACAATTTTGATGTTTTAAGTTTGACAGGTCTCAAATTAATGAATTCACAAATTGTGAATAACTTTGCTTTACACTGCTATGCACTTCCAACGATCATTTCTTTAGGTGTTTAGATGTCTAAAATCAGAATACTGCACGCGGAGATATATATATATATATATATATATATATATTATATCTATATATATATAATTATATATATCTATCGTAAGATTAATAGTAATATAGTAAGATTATTTATATATAGTAAGATCCAACGTTTTGTACTTACTAGCCTGAAACCGTCTGAAACCCGTACTGAAACCCGTCAAAAATGACGATTTATAATTTACATACCGGTTCCTAAAAAAAATATTTATTTGTTTATAGCCGACACCCATGAAATAGTAATAACGATTAACGACTTTTATCGAAATATTTAAACATTATTTTTCATATTTCCCCTGCCGGCAGTTAATAAAACCTACTGGTGGTTAAAACCCTTGTAATTGTGCTGGGTGGAGCATGAAATGATTCGCGTCTTTGCCAAAACCTATATATACTGTGTTTTTGACCGGTCACGCAGGCGGTTCGGGTTTGCTGGCGCGGTGTTCAATCCCCATTTCTGGCCGTTTAATTCTGTGTTTTAAGCCGTGAATTCGAAAGAAATAACGGACATTAAACGAAGTTACGGACAGAAAAACAGACAGTCATATGGGCTGACGGACAGACAACGAAATTATTTTGTTTGGTGGATTTCCGGCCTCACTGAACTACATGTTTCGGAACAGCGAACTAATTTTTATTTATCTCTTTTTCCATTTTGTTTCATAACATTATTTATGTACCTACATCATAGTTGAAATTTGTCATTCTCACGAAACAATTTATAGATGTCACTGCTGATAAATGAGACTTCTATAATTCAGAATATTTCAGAATATCAATGTAGATTTTCTCATTAGCGACATCTGTGGGGATTTAGGGGAATGAAAATGACTTTGTACAGGCCGCATGGAAAGGCTCTTACAACTCATATGTGAAAGCTTTCCACGCAATTTGAACATATATACAACTTCCAAAAAATGAATAAGCATGGTATATTCTATCATGGGTGGAAATGGCGAATGTTACAATTGTGTAAAGTGATCACTTAAGCCAACCATAAAAAGATAGGTCATAAGTCCTATGTACACCCAAATGACTTCTATACCTACTTTCCCATAATAAATTCAGTTTCGTCTCTGTGAGATATCTATAATATACATTAATTGAGATTTCTATATTTTATAACTAGAATATGAAGCAACATTCTTTTGAATAAATGACATTCATCCGAATTATTCGAGATGTACACTAGAATACGCATAAAAATTATTTTCATCTTTTGTAATCCTTTTATAGTCCTTTTAAAGTATGTTCTAAGTACCTACACAATTACTGTATTTGAGACAGGTCGCAAGCCCTGTAAACGCCCAATAAAGACTTCCTTACTTACTTCCCCATCTATATAGTTTCGTCACCCTTCTGCGGACACAATGCGGTAATTATGTTCTTAGAATATACCAAAAAAATATTGTGAAAAATGTCTACCTTAATATTAATTTGATGACTTCATTCAATTTCGTGATTTTATTAAACGGTGCCATTTACTTTTACCAACTCACCGACGCTACAATTTCACGGATCGCTGATTCGTTCCCTCCATCAAATCTATTTTTACTTTTCGAACTTATTTTGCGCGAGAAGTACATCAGCAGCTGTCAAATTTAATAAGCCAATTTTTGAGAAAATTCCGTACCAATAAATACGAGTAAAGTCCGTTCACTTTAGGAAAACCACTTGCATTAGTGTGAGTAACAGTGCGTTTACAAAACTCGTAACATTATTTTTTTTTGAGTAAATGACAGACGCACAAAATAAATATAAATATGATTTTATTTTCTAAACCTAAAATAAGCATAGGTACCTACAAGTGCCATTAAAAAAAACTTATCCTGCTTTCAAAATTGTTTTAAAATAAAATAAAAGTATTGACTACATGCTTTTTCAAATAAAATACTCTTAATTGGATTTCTTAATATTTCAGTTTATTGAAAATTAAAACTTATAATATGTTCAGAATATTTTGAGTTTGTTCAAATCTTTCAGAACAGTGCTGGATTTATGTCACAGAGACATTATTAATTGTTACAATTGTGTAAAGTGATCACTTAAGCCAACCATAAAAAGACAGGTCATAAGTCCTGTTACACCCAAATGACTTCTATACCTACTTTCCCATAATTAATACAGTTTCGTCTCTGTGAGATATCTATAATATACACTAATTGATTATAATATGTCATTAGTATTAATCGTTAATCGAAATATATAATTCTCTACGTAACAATTTCCTTAACAAACGATACCATAATACTGAAATAATAATGTGATATAATATAATAATAAGGTATAAGAAGCAAAAAAGCATAAATATCTTATTAATAATGTCCATCACTAACGTTATCAAGACGCTACTTTAGATAGCGCTGTTCTCCCAGCATTAACTGGCTGCCGAAATATATAACAAAAGCACATAATTTTTGATGGGTTATAGCTAGTTTGATTATTAATTATATATAAGCAGGTATAATGATAGTTAAATGATTTCAAAATCTTATTATTAACTATAATCAATAAGATTAAATATTGTCGTCTGTATCGGACTCCGAATCCTCATCTAAATTTATATTTAATTGATTTAAGTCTGTGATTTTGCAGTCACCGTATCTTTAAATAAAAAATATTAAACAAAGAAACGACCGCTCCGCGCGACTGCCAGTATGATGCTGAAATGGCCCATGGAGTAGCTTCAAAAAAGTAACCCATAAAAACCAATACTCCCTTTCTCATTTTCGGGTTTCGTGTCTACCAGATGCGTCGGAGTATTTTCATATAGCTTACTGAGTTGTATGAAAAAACCATTGAAAAATTTAAGTAATCCAAAATTATACTATAATTATTAATTTTTTTAACGAAAATTTAATAGATCTTCTTGACTGTCGCCATGTCGCACTAAACTTACAGTAATTTAATATATTTCTAAAATGTCAGATGTTTTGAGCTTTGATAATTAAATTCTAAAAACATTTGTCAGTCAATTTAGATTTTCGACATTCGTAGTGAAGTACCTATTACGTATACCGATGGAGTAATTAAAATTTAGAAAATATTCCGCGACGTTATCGGGCCGCTATGCTAGTAATCAAACTTTTCTAATGATTCCAATTTGAAAAAACCAATAAAATTTCTAAAAATCCGAAATTATACTATAATTATAAATTTATTTTAACGAAAATTTGACAGATCTTCTTGATCGTCGCCACGAGTCTACTTGCAAAGTTTCAGCACGTTTGGATTACGGGAAAAAGGTTAAAAAATTTCGTCAGACAAGCAGACGCCACGAGTTAAAAGAAAGGAAGTAAAAAGGAATGTTACAGAGGGTATCACTCACACTAATGCAAGTGGCTTTAATAAAGTGAACGGATCCTACTTACGGAGAACATGAGACTTCCGCAGTAGACGTTGAATTATAAATCTATCCGTGACGAGCTCAAGTAGCCAGATTTCGCTAAAACTTGGTTAGTGCACAGAGTGCTGAATACTCTTTACATGAATTAATCTTTACCCATAAAACTCAAAGTCTGTCTGTCTGTCTGTTCTCTACACAAATCTACACCGTTTGTCCGATTAGATTCAAATTTTGCATACTTATTCTTTATGACCCGGCGGGTAAAAAAGGTAACATTTCCCCCCTATTATTTTACCCCTTCCCCTCTCCTTGATATATTTTCGATGCAAATCTGTACCGTTCGACCGATCGGACTCAAAATTTGAAACTTATTCTTTAGGCCCGTTACCACATAGGCGACATTTTCCCCTCTTTTTTTTACCCCTTCTCCTACCCTTGACATCTGTACCGTACTAATCAAACCTTTGTTTCCCCCACAGATTTATTTTCATTTTAGTCCTTAACCCGTGCAACGCCGGGTATGAATAGCTAGTTAAGGATAAATTATAGAAGTCTCACAGAGCCGAAGCTAATTCAAATGTGAGAAAAACGGATGGAAGTCTCTTATACGATGGCTCAGGCCTTACAGCCTGTATGAGCTGGATTAAGTGATCACTCTACACAATGCAACATTCACCAATTCCATTATTTTGCAAAGACTTTAATAAAAACAATGTTTCCCTTTAATCTAGGCTGAGATGGATATGGTGTCCAGGAGAGAATTGTGGCCTATGTATTCCGCCGGGACCTAAAGAATAAGAATGCAAAAATTTTAATAAAATTCCAACTTTTGAGTCCGACCGATCGAACGATACAGATTTCCATTGAAAATCTGTGAAGAGGAAGGGGCAAATGGGGAGGGGGGAAATGTCACCTTTATTACCCACCGGGTCCCAAAGCATAAGTATGCAAAATTTGAGTCGAATCGGACAAATGGTGTAGATTTATACAGAGAACAGACAGACAGACAGACATTGAGTTTTACAGATACCTATGGATTTTAATGTTCTACATATATGTTAGAATCAAAAATCAGTAATATATTACATCTGTTGATTTTTTCTCATTAACAAGTTAGTATACACAGTTTTCGTACCTTATTATTATGCCTATATATTATAATTTTTAAAATGTTTTTTTTTAGCAATATTCCTTTTCAACCTTTATATGATATTCTTTAACTGTTCGAAGAATATTTTTTCTTCTGTATGAAGGCTCAAAATTTGTGGTGACATTATTATTAAAATAAAACACAAATACCTTTGTTTTCACCACTTTATTTGATTAAATAATCTACATGTTTCGAGAACAATGTTCCCTGCTTCAGGATTATTGTGTACTAAAAATTTTAAAAAGATAAACCAAGCAAATGTGTTACGGTGAAGGGGTGGGTGAGGGGGTTGGTGAGGGGAGGGGGGGGTTCGAGGTGTTAATTATTATTGGTCATCTGGAGAAGATGGAATGTTAAGTGGAAAAATATTCAAAATAGGATTATGAAAAAAATTTGTCTGTGTATTTATTATATTAGAATTAATATTAACGTTTTTCCTATAGCATATAATAATAGTTATTCTACTAAATTAATAGATAATTTATTACATAAAATGATAAAACAAAAATATTGATATTCTTTCTTTACAAAGCCTATTCAGCCCTTGAATCTGAACAAATCACTCCACACACGTTACGGTTGAGCGTGGTCTTATATATTCTATGAACCTATTCGACCTTTTTCAACATGCAAAGTCCTCCCAAAATAAAGTACTCCGATAGCCGCCTGTGTTCAGATGAATAATACATTAAAGATTACTTTTTGGATTTTAGAGTCCTGAAAAAATGTGTTCTTTTAACATTTTTAGGAACAAAAACCATAATATCTATTAAAAAAACTATAATCTTCTGTTTGTAGTTTTCTGGGATATTCTACCGTACACATCTTACCTCTCTAGCCGACGTTTCGGTTCCCGTTACTGGATCCATCATACCCTACTTTTCAGTTAAGTATCAGATTTATATTTCCTTCAGAAGTATTTTTTCAATATTTTCCTTATTTTTCTTGTAATCGTATCTTTCTCACACCCAATTCACCCACACTTACTACAAAAAAAATTTTGGAGTTTTTTTGTTAATCTGTGTAAATTTTTTTAATCATCTTAATTCATCAACGAATACTTAACAATTTGTCAATATTTATCTGAAATAATTTTCCATCTAATTTCAACACTAGCAAATGATTTTCCTTGGCAATTTTATTTATATTAAATACGATGTACCTGTTCTAATATTGAAAGTTTGTCCAAAATGTTACTTTAATAAATTTGACAGTTTAATTATATTTGTTCTCGCTGGGCTAAATTGTGAAAATTCTTTCATGAATATTTTTTTCCATTTTTGTGTCAAAATGTTTCTCGTTAATTTTATTAAGTGATCCTTAAAAATTATATTAATTCCAGTCTGTTTACGCGTCTACTGACATTCGCTTTCTATAGTTGGAATTATTGAGAAACCGTCGACGCTATTTATTAAATAAAAATTATTTTCTTTAAGAGATCATTTGAACCATAGACATTTGTACCATTCATTTGAACCATGAACAGATACTTTCAAAGGATATCGAATATATCTATGGGCGAAAGGAACAACAGAGTGTGTCAAAAAATGCAGGCTTTCAGGAGAACTAAAAAGAAAATTTTTGCACCAGTAGTTTTGTTTTTTCCACAAGAACTTTGAACCGTGTTGACTAATGTCGATGTTTCTTGCCAAATTTCTCAAATAATTATTCATGTCATTTGTCCTTTTTAAAAAATTAAAAAATAATTGCATTTTATTTTAGTAGTTTTGTTTTTTGCACAAGAACTTTGAACCTTGTTGACTAATGTTGATATTTCTTGCCAAATTTTTCAAATAATTAATCATGTCATTTGTCGTTTTTAAAAAATTAAAAAATAATTGCATTTTATTTTATTTTATGACTCATCTTATTTCTCCTTGCTAGATATATATCTAAAGACTAACTCTGCATACTTAACTCATTTTATTGACTCGTTCGGTTGTTCCTTTCGCCCACAGATATTTGTCCTACAGGCGGGTCTATCTTGAAAGATGTTTAGGGAAGGTTCGGGGTTCGTGGAATGAAGGAGTGATTGATTTTTTATATTTATTCCTCAACCGAGGATATGCTCCGGGAACATATGAAAATATACACGTTTCAGTTATAAGTAAAGTTAATTATGAACAAAGCGACTCTGATGAAACAGTTGCACCAGATATTTTGGCAGACACTCGACTGGTGTAGCTCGGCATCCTTTGTTCCTATTTGTTTACGAGCGCGGTGGTTTGATTACGTCACGTAAACAAACTGCAATCGCTGGGTCGGTCGGTAAGTATATGGCGAAGGGTTGTACAGGTACCGCCACAGATGTAAGGATATAAATTATTATTATAAGATATATGAAGATGCTCATTTTATTTATGAGACTCGTTTTTACTCCCTTTATATTAACTCGTGGCGTCTGCTTGCTTGCCGTCAACAAAAACTTTGCACAATTTTTGATCCTTTTCCCGTGATCCAATCGAGCTGAAACTTGGCGAGCAGATTCGTGGCAACGATCAAGAAGATCTATCAAATTTTCGTTAAAAAAATTAATAATTATAGTATAATTCGGATTTTTAGAAATTTTATTGGTTTTTTCAAATTGGAATCATTAGAAAAGTTTGATTAGCAACGGCGCGGCGGCCCGATAACGTCGCAATATTTTCTAAATTTGAATTACTCCGTCGGTATAATAGGTACATCACTACGAATTTTGAAAATTTACAAAACAATTGGTTCACAGATGACAGCAAAATTGGGTTTGTTGGGAAAAAATCAAATAATAATTTATTTCTTTTAGATTTCTGCTTAGTTTTGAAGAATTCTACATTACTCAAATCTGATTCTGACTAAATCATATGACGCTGGAAATTCATAAGGTACGATATTGATGATAATTGAATCTATCAAAATCTTGACATCTCAAAACATCTGACATTTTAGAAATATATTAAATTTCTGTAAGTTTAGTGTTATGTTATATGTTTTAATTCGTCTTTAATTAATGTTATATTTTACAAAGAAAGGGAGTATAGTAAAAACTTGGTTTTTATGGGTTACTTTTTTTAATAATAATAATAAAGAGTGAAGGTTGTTATTACGGTCGTTAGACATTTTTAACAGTAACTGTGCAATATGACCTCTGTCGTAGAAGAAGTGAACACTCCACAACAAAGTGTATATAATTTACGCCCTCGGAAGCATTAATCAGTTCGCCCTCTACCTCCGCGGGTAAAGGTCGTCCTCCTGATGACGTTGAATAAGAATTCTATGAAACGTGGAGAATCGTTTCTCGGAAAAACATATGGTTCGTATTAAATATCCGCAAGCAGTTATAGTTAAATGAATAATAAATTTAATCGCTTGTATGCTCACATATAATATAATACAAACAGTAAAATTAATTCAATGTTTTTACAACGTTTTTCAAAAATACTCAATATTTATTGAAACACATCTTCTCTGAATATCCCTTCTGAAAAATGGCGTGTGATAGTGTAGCTTATTTTGCAACTTTGGGCAATATACGAGAAGCAATCAATCTCTTTTCCAACAACAATATATAAAAGACAAACGTAATTCATGAAATAAAACTTGATTGAAGATAAACTCCATTTCATTTTCTTTTTAAATTAAAAAACAGGAATTTTCCAATACGTATTTCAGTTTAAATAAAGTTGGTTTACCTTTATCTTGCCTACTTCGATCTCAAAATTTAAAAGGATTATATTAATTTTCCACGTTTTTTTTTTCAATAATTCCAGTAATTTTCAAATTTAACAACGATTATTGAGTGTTATTTCTATTTTGAAAAAATAAATTTTTTGCATTATACCTACTTCCTTACACCTACAAAGGTACAATATATTTTTGAGTTATTTCTTTCTAGAACAAGGCCATGGGGCAATCGATATACTTTTATCCACTGTAGAAATTTGATAAATATTTCTACCTTTGAAGCCCTTTATATTCAACACCTTTGAGATATTACGCCAAAGAATACCATTGACGTCGGATTTATCTCTTTTTTCAAAATGTCTATTTCCTGTATACAATTTGAATAAAAAATACAAGTATATGTGACTTAAGTATATAAAAAATCAAACCGCCCAATATAAATGTAAACCTCTAAAGTAGAGTAAGTATATAAGTAAATCTACAATTTTTACCATTATATTAAATCTAAATCTAAGTCTCAATTTTAGTTACAACATATTATATTTTCAGCACCGTGAAACTTCTCTTAACTATGAAACTTGGTGAAAAATATCTTTAAAGTCTAAAGTGTAATAGAATGCTAAAGGTTGACTTTCTACATGTCCAAAATCTATTTTAAAAATTGTAAAAAATATTGGTAATATTTATTTATTTTATTTCTACGGCTTACACCTATTACAATGTAAAAAATCTTAAACATGTCTAGATAACAGTGCGTGCATGATCATTGATATTGTAACAGTTCCTTTATCGCGTTCATAGTAATTGTTATATTATAACTAGTGGGTGACTGTAAACATTTTTTTTCAAGTAGATATGCGAATACGGAATACGTGTCGCATAAATTCGTCGCAGCAATTTGAAAAGAATGATGAAGTATCATCTACACTAAAAAAGAGAATATACAGAGGTGGCCAAAATAATTTACATACAGACATCAACTAAAGAAAAACCTGTGATATTAAATTTATATAGATATGAAGGGATGAAGTTGCGTCTCCTTTGACTTTTTAATTTATAATAAATGCTCAAATTAGTGACAACAGGCTTCCATAAATATTTGATTACAGTTATAAAGTCTAATGAGATTGATGCGTACGTTATATTAATTCCTAAAACACGGCCAGTACCTACAGCTAGTTTTCTACGATATAAAGTAACCTTTTAGGTATTACATAGATAAGTGTCCAACGATGTTAAAACATTAGAGGCATGAAGAAAACTTGAATTTCGTGGCATCGGGTTTCAATCTTATCATCATTTTTTATCATTCAACTAATCATCAATTTTCAGGTAGCTCTGTTATAAACCCGCGACTTCTCTTATTTTTTTCTACTGTAACAACATTCTACAATTGAAAACACAATATTTCAACGTTTTTGCGCTTCTCGAATCTTAAGCATATCCCTAATGTTTTATTTGAGGATCATGCCTATCATGTGGTGACGCTAACACTTAAGCGAGTAAAGACATTTTCTGATATAACGTCATACTGTAATTCGTCATCTATAATTCGATTCAAGTCCCGAAAAGTCCGAAAATAATAACTTTTAAAGCGTGCATAAATTTTTTGGCACCCTCTGTACGAGTAAAACAAATTTTCAATGGCTGTGGTGATTTCTAAGCGAGACACTCTAAATAACGCAGTTAATGGAATTGCTTACCGCTGCCAGAAACTGTACAACATTTTACTCTGCTTTGAAAATAAGTTACCTCCGCGTCCACCGCCGTACTGTGGTCAATTAGTACTAACGTTAACTAGACAAAATGACAAAATTTCATCTCACAGTTTTCATTCAAATGAACGTAATAGTTGTACAAACAAAATATATGTTATAGGTCGACCACACTCAAAAGACTATTCCCTACCGTTGTCCGGTAAGTTTTTGTTATGCTGACGAAAAAGCCATTGACTTCGAAACATGTTGAATTTTTTCATTAAATAAGTGGTGTTTACAAAGTTAATTTATATAAATTATATCTTTTTTAGTTTAAAAAAGGTTACTTACTTACTAGAAAAATTATTTTGTGTTCTTTTTTTGCATCGTAACAACACACATATTTTTATTTTAAACTAAGCCAGTACTACAAAATAAACATTCAATCAAACACGTAAACAAAAACCACACATTACTCGGATAGCGTACCTATCGGAATTACTGCTTGTACTTACAAAGACTGCATATTTTCTCGCACTAGTTTCCGTTAATCTTTTCGGTTTATATAATTAAAAATCAAAACTCGTGAGATGATAAAATGTCAGTTTATTCGGAAGAACTGAACACAAAAATTTATGAAAACGTCATATACAGGCAAAAATTCAAACAAATTCAAATAATAAAATTCGTTATCAAATATTAATCCGTAGTAACCTAGGTAATAAATAATATAATGTTTTGGAAGTTTCTTGGAAAACATTTTCCACTACAATAATAATAATTTTCACGTTCGTAACACCGTGTAAACTGGGCTTTTGCGTAACACGCCACAAAATTTCATTCCGAACAGAGTATTTGAAATGATTAACCAGTTGCGTTTGCGCACATTCTTTTGAATGCGGTCTAGCTATAACACTCATATACTCATTGCCGTCATATATACGTAGTAACATTGCAAAGTGGTCATTATTTCCGGTCAATTGGTCTCACTGAAGACAGCTCGGAGCGTGGGCATGATTGTTACCATAAAAATTATGGTGCTAAAGATATCAATGAATTGGACAGGAAGAATGCAGACTGGATGCTGATTCTTTAATTCCTCCTGCGGTCCACCATACAACGAGCGGCGAGGTGCTTTCCTTCTTGAGATGGATAACACTCGCGATTAATTGTGTTGATTAAGTTTTATGCGGTAAAATAAAGAAATAGATATAATGTTAAACCCCGTATAAGAAACCCGGAGTTCTTTAGAATAAGCCAGCACACTAATAATGTTGGTTACTTTTCTCCCATCACAAGTTTCTGTCGCACATATAATATGTATTGTGCTGACCCTAACATTGATGCTGATATTCTTGCAGATACCTTTTCATCGTTCAAAAATTCAATCATACTCCTGAATCTATAGATACATTAAATCAATTATTTATTAAACACAAATTGCATAACATTCACACATTAAATATAAAATACATATAAATTTACATGTAAAATATACTTAAATGCAAAAATACACGTTACTAGAGCATGCCGAAGACACTTGTAATTGGGATAACGGGCATAGTCTTCATTTATTATGATTTATTATTAGAGTTTCATGTACCTTTTATCCTGTTATTGTCTCTTATAAATATATAAAAAAAAATAAAGCGGTACGTTATGTATCTCAGCGGTGGTAAGCGATACACACAGAAGGCGTATAATTTTTTAGGTAACCACTCGGCGGCGTTATTCGAACTGAATACAATTCTGTGCTTGCATATGTGGGTAATACTTAGAGACAAGATAGATGGGTGAAAGACGAGAGGGAAGCGCGAATGATATAACCCACTTTACCCGCGTTCTAAATGGTGCTAAAATATGGCAATAGTTCACTACGAAAACAAATTATGGAAGGTACTTGGTTTTAAATGCACGTAAAACGAAATTTTTAATTTTTATCTTTTTACTCGTGTTTTAGTTGAAAATATATTTTTTAACTTTTTAACTTTTTATTTCACATAATATTTGAGTTATCTATGACTACCATAGTAACGAGAGAAACAGTCTCATCATCAGGTATAATTAATAATTCACTTTGATTCACAATTTTGTCAATCAAAAAATGTACACAACACATTTTTAAAGTGCCATGACAAAAAAATGTTCATAGTCCTTCATCGAATGGCATCACCATAGGCTCTTAAAGACTCTTGTCAGTAACAAATAATTTAATTTAAAATTTTCAAAAACTTTCTTTGTTAAACCAGGTGAAAAAATTTCACGTAATAATGAGAACAAGGCAATTTATTTTACGGAGAAACGCTTATTTTGAAACGTAACAATCCGCGAGGGAATTATTTTTACGTTAAAACATTTATTTTTTTATGCTTGTTTTAAAATATACCTATCTCAGAATTTAACGTAACCACGTTTCTGTAAAATAAACGTAAAAGAAAAACGATGGATTGGAATAAAGAAAATATCCTTTTCTTTGAAAAAATACTGTTTAAATAATATCTGTGATTTTAATCATTATTCTTGTATAGGTTTTCGCACAGGCTGTGTTTTTTCTTTCGTGAAATGTTTTGCTGCAATAATTGGGTTTCATTGCCTGTTGTAGCATTAAAAATCAAAATGAATCATGAAATAAAATTATGTATCCGGAATTGTGGTATATTTGGACTTGGCGTTTGGGAACTTGAGATGAATATTTATTTTTTCCCTTTCTGCGGCCATCGATCAATTCTATCTGCTTGTTGATCGCTTCCTATGCACACACGTTGCCAGAAATGATTAATCTGACATGAAAGCAAATTTGAACACGCGATTTTTCATGTGTTCTACACAAAATATGTCACCGAACAATGAAAATATTCCGTATAATATTAACCGGTCGGATGCCGGCCGTACGTAAAGCAGAATGTACCCTGTATGCCGCGCAATTTCGCGCACGATTGCTGTTTTTTATACATGTTTTTGTGAAGTCGCAATTTCTGGTTTCTCAATATACAGACTTCAATGATTACTTGTACAATAATTACTAATTCATTAATTATGAAAATAAGTAACGAAATTTACTGTCAGAAATGTACGCACATGTTTATCGAATAAAACCGTGGAAGCAATAACACTAAAGATATTGTATTTCAATATTTTCGTTCTAAATATATCAAAGAATATTAAAATACTTACTTTTTACACTTTTTTATTTAAAAATAACACTTCTTTAACAGATAAATATCACAATTAATGCGCGGTTCGAAGATGACATTTGGAATGATTTATTGTCCGATTTGCGCGGCAAATGACGTTACTTGACAAATAAAACTCGTTCATTTCTTCAAAAACTCGAGATACAACCAATAATAAGCTTTATAAACCCATAAACGCAAATAAAATAGGCCGAATTCGTATCTATCGTATATATATATACGTATCTAGGGAGCGCAGATCTGCTCTCCCTAGATACGTATGCGAATTCGAGACCGCTTATACATGGTTTCACATAAGAAAGAAGTTATGTACTTGTATTGGTATCTATGAGGGATTTAATGACTTGTCACTTGAATCAGCGGTGACTTATTAATTAATGCCTTATTAGTACGATACATGGTGCAGCGTGGTAATCGTTTGTTTAATGAGCTAAAAATACAGTGTCTTCAAAATACATGTCTTTACTAAAAACATACATAGCCACATCAGCCCTGATAATGGACCCTGCAATGGGATCCGAAAGTTGGTGAGAGAGGTCACATATATATGGCAGAATATCCCAGAAAACTACACACAAACGACATGTCTTTACTATCTGGGCAAGCAGGGTGGAGATCAAAAAAGGAAGGGAGTTAGAGAGTAATCGGGAACGATAGCCTGGACTGTATATGACGAAAGCTGAGGCAATACTTTTTCTAAAACACTATTTTCCACACGCCTGACGTCATGCGAAATGCTCGGAGCCCGGAAATTTCGGGAAATGCCGGGAGGCGTCCACATAAAACCTCTTCTCTGCCTCCAAAACGCAGGGGCAAATGATAATAGGAACATATTTATTATTCATTAACTGGGAATTAAAAGTAACATATATACAAGAAATATTAATCTAGAGATGACAGTCTATATTCCGTGATAACTTAAGTTGGTAAGACGAAGAGCAACTGACATTAAGGCCAACGTACATATGGATTCGCAAATATAAAGCAAGTGTCAAGTAATGAATACCCAATACCCATGTAAAATAATAAATCTGTAATTTTAATGTTTGTTATGTTTGTATATAACCACTTATAGGGTTATGTTGGTTTACAGCCACTTACGGAGTCCGTAAATAGTTATATCGTAACTAAGCTAACATTCTGTTAAAAAGTCTGATCACAAATTTAATGCTTTAAATATTTAAAATATTATTAATATTAAAGCTATTTACCTACTAACAAAATATTTCTAAAAGCAATATATTATTTTCCGAGAAACTATTTTTTCTCTATGTACAGGTACATAATACGTAACTATATATCTTTTATACACCTTTGGGGTTTTAAGAAGATGATTAGAAACAGATGTTTTTTCGGGTTACCACCGTCATACGACGGAAAAGCTCCAAAGGCGTAGAATATTTGACGATTTATTATCTCGAATAAACAAGTAAAGAATATACATGATTATGTTTACAAAGACAATGATAGCTACTCTAAGGGCCATAGCCTCCGGCCGCCGCCGGAGGTAGGTGGTAGACTGACATGCCCACATAGAAGATGGGCTATTTTATTATTTCTGAACAAAAGATTCCTGCTTGTCCGGCGGCGCGTGGCGCATGGAGTACTAGTCACACCCGCTGTGTCATCAGTGCCTCGTGCTCGTATCTGACGCGTGCCTGTGACCGGTGGTACTTACTGGGGTGCCGACCTCACCCTCTTCGTGTTGCTGGATGGTTTTCTGACGAATCTGCAGCACGTGCTGATGGACTGCCCGGGCCTGTGGCTGTGTATAGGGTAACCCCTACACACCTTTATAAATAATTCGTAAATAATTTCACAAACAAACCATAGGCATAGGTACGAGTATTTGAGGGAATTAAATACGAAGACGTCACTATGCGTATGACGAGAATACAAGGCTTCTTCTTATAATGCTTGTCCAATTGTCAGACGTTAGTGATCATGTTGGCAATCATAATCTTGCTGGCGTCAGCTCGAAATAACTGGACCCTAGATTTTCCGAACCATTGCCTAAGGTTTTTCTACCAGGGTGTCCTTCATCTTCTGCAAGTAATTTTACCTTTCATGATGAGATGCGAGAGCTGGTACTTCCCTGGCGATATGGTTAATATTATTATTTCTGTCTTTAGCTGTTTTGAGGATTTATTTTTTCTTTCCATCTTTCCTCCCATTTGGATAATTACATTTTCATTTGTAACCCTACCAATACAGAGCGACGTATTTGAATATGATGATCAGGCAAAAGTGTCAATTTCATAATTGATTACTGACTTTGAAAGCGTATTTGTATGTTTTAAAAGCATTGGATTTAAAGTATAATCAATTATGGGTAAATTATAGAAGTCTCAAAATTACAAGTGTCTAGCAAAGACCAGTGCAATATATGAAATGTTCTTGATTCGAAAAACTCGGTAATATGTGGATGTTCTTACGATGGAATTGGTGAACATTGCATTGAATAGAGTGATCACTTAGGCCAGCTCATACAGATTGTAAGCTCTGTGCCATCGTATAAGAGACTTTCATCCACTTTTTTCTTAGAACATACTTTCATATTGTTGATAATTTTAAAATATCTGATCCGACTTTAAAATCAGATATTAAAACGTTTATCAGAATTTCTTTTATTGAATATTACTGACCCTACTATTTATTATCCCCTCATTATTGGAAATTCTAGCTTTATTCGAGTATGTCTTATGTTTATGTGTTCTTATACGAGTTTTCCTAAATCATGCATATTTATTTAATATATTTAAAATATATATTAATATTTTTGGAACAGGAGAATGTGAAACGTAGTCTACCTTGGCTGTTTAAATTTATGAAAATATCACACAGATTTATTTATGATGTCACCGTTTTTTGCGAGAATAGATTCCTCTCTTGCGACAAATTTCTCTCCCTGAATCACATTATTCTCGTTTCTCGGAAGGAAGAAGACCTACAACACCCCAGGCTCGAATATCTTTCCCGAAAACCAGGAGAAACCATACCAGCGTGCAGGATTTCAGAAACAGCTGTTACATTTCATACGATAAAGGAGCACCGTGTAAAATATTATAGTATACATATATACAGTCTCCTGTATCATATAACATGGAAATACGTTTTATAAAGTCTTTTAGAGTGGGAGGACTTCTTACATCTCATATTGCTATTCTCTTCAAAAGGCTTCTGTAGGTAGGCGATCGTGGGTGTTGCTATGTATAAAGATCTTAGATCTTTACTCAATCCATTTACATAATTTACTTCCACCTGCCTCGTATACTTTCAGAGATAACTGAGTTACATAATGACAAAAATGATTAGACCTAAGATCCTTCCATTACTGGAAGATGGCTTAACTAAACTGTGTGTTTTTGTTGCTTGTAAAACTGGCCATTAAAGAAAATCAGCATTGGCTGAGCACTTTTTGGATGTTATGTTATGTTTATGTTAATTTATATAGCGTCGTTTTTGCATAAGAGACGCTTCAAGGGCACTTTACAGGTGCGACATCCTGAAAAAATGAGTTTTTAGGCTCTTCTTGAAGAGTTCCTGGTTCTCCATAGATTGCACCACTGGAGGCAGCTGATTCCACATAGCTGGGCCCGCAAAGCTGAAAGCACGTTCTGCAAACTTGGTGGCTCCAGGTCTCCTTGGTACTACCAGCCTGCAGAGTGCCTCCGATTTAGCTGACCGCAGTGTGAGTCGTCTTCCAGTGATATTGTCTGGGATACAGAGGTCGATCAAATATTGTGGGGCCAACACTTATGGTGACATATCACTTTGCATTCAAGCAAAAGATCCTACGAAAGCCCAAAAGTCATTATTGATGCAATTCTGCGCGAAACTAACGATTTCGACACTCATGCACGACAGTTGAATTTCGACTACGTAGGTACAGAGAGGGGAAAAAAGAGGGGGGAGGAGGTCAACGCCAAATGGGCCGATTTCGCGCAGCGCCCGGATATAGGCAATCGCGAACACACTGTTTTCGAAACGGTAATGGTAGCCAGAGTTACTGACAACGATACGCCCTACTTTCGACAAGGTATTTTGAGCCAATACTTATTTATTTATTTATTCATCCAACAGGAAGACATAAATAATTTTAAAAATTGGTTATATATCTCCCACGAATATAGGACAACACAGATAAGACAATGAAAATAAAGATTAATTTAACAGACATAGATAAAACTCAATTGTAATAAGGAAGAAAAGTTAATAATTAGTAAAGTAAAGTAAAGAAAAGTGTAATAATTAGTAACGCGTATAATGTATATAATGCATAGTGTCAAGGAGGGTTACGAGTTTCCAGTTTCTACTTTACCATACGACGACGACGGCCGCCAATACTTAACTACATCATCATCAACACGCATAACAACACATCAGCCCTGATGATGGACCCTGCAATAGATTCTGAAAAACCAGAAAGGTAGTGTAAACATGCCACAATACCCCAGAAAACTCAAACCAAAATAAAAGGTTTTTTCTTTATTTTTCAGTGACGTATTTACTATCTTCATTTTACTCCTCTCGCAAAAAATTTCTCCAATTGTTCTCATATTTACTTCACTGAGGTGTTTTGCTCACTATGTGTGTTCACGCCTTACAAACCATTGAATTGTTCCATTTCATACAAACCGGATCCACGCATCGCTAGAAATACGGGAACGAAAGCGCCCTAACAGAGATGGGCTTAATTCAATTAACGTTAATGGTGGTGAGACGGAAAGTTTCACATTTCGTAATAGGAGTAGTTATTGTTATGTTTCCTGGTAAACGAACGGACAAAAGTTTTATCCGAACCAAAGCTGTGGCCACACGTGTATATATGAGTATGCATGTTACACCCATTCGGAAGGGAAAATATGGTGTGGGTAGTGCATTGAAAATGGAACATTGTGGTCACTCTGCCATGGAAAACCTTTTGGAGGGTATATTAAGGCTTCTGTATTGATGATAGAGGATTACCAATTTCGTAGTGATTTCTCATTGTGATTGTGTGGAAAAGCAACGAGAATCACAAGTATATAAGGAATATGGATACTACTCACTATCTATTTATAACACTCAAAGTGTATTGAATTTTATTTGACTTATTTTTATGTTACATGCGAAACTTGGCATACAAGATTAAATATTATCAAACGTAATAATTTATTTGTCTCTCCGTCTGTCTGTTAGTCCGTCCGTAACTTCGTGTGACGTCCGCAATTACGTTCGAATTCACGGCTATAAAAAAAAATTAAACGGCCACAGATGAGGCTTGAATCCCAGGCCAGCAAACCCGAACCGGCCACTCTACGCGTGTTGCTATGGCCGCACCTCCGTGGACCGCCAAAAAGGTACTATAATATATACTAGCAAAGAGGTGAACCGATGTTCCGTCATTTTTTACGAATAACGGCTAGTTAATGTATTATTCAAATACGATGTGCTGTTACTACCAGTGAAAACATTTAATTGGCTTTATGTTTACCATTCTTTGTGTTTACTTAATTATTGTAAGCTGCTGGTTTTTTGAATTAATATAATAAAATAAATCATGTGGCGATATGTTTCCAAAGATAATTTTAATTTTTTTAAATTTTTTTTATTCAAAATAAATAGAAACCTGGAAAGGTAAGAACGTTTTTTATATGATAATAATATAATTTAGATACAAAATCATTTTTTATAATTGGCCGAGTTATAGCATTTTTGTCACATCTGTTTTGAATTTGTCAGTAGTCAGTTGTTAGATCTGTTGTGGTAGGTCGTTGTATAGTTTTAATCTGTTGCAAATTAGTCGTGATTGTCCTGTTTTTGTTTTGGCATATGGTATGTAATAGTTTTGAGCCGTTCTTGTGTTTCGTTGGTGTTTTTCGTGTATTTTGTGTAATTTTATGTGTTCGTCTTGAATTTCGCCATTTTCTAGTTTGTGAATGATTTTAAGTGTTTCGATTTTTGTAATGCTTTCAATGTTTAATTGTTGTATTATACGGTATACAGTTTCAGTTGGTGTCAGATATTTCAGATCATAGACCATTTTAAGTATTTTGTTTTGCTGTCGTTGGAGTCTGTTTAGGTTAGTTTTGTTTCCGGTTCCCCAGAAGGGTATCAAATATCCTATTCTACTCTTGACGTATGCCTGGTACATCAGAATTTTTACGGTCTTCGGTGTGATTTCGTGTATTTTGTGGAATATGCTGGTCAGTAAATAACAGGCGCAAATAAAGAACAGTACACACCAATCGCCGAGTCATTTATTATTCATTTAAACACCGCCTGTTCCTTTCACAAGCACGAGGGTGTGATTAAAGCAATCGATGCGGTTCGGCCTTGAGACACCAACATCTCAAAGGTCGTGGAAATGCATCCATGGTCTTGTTACTCTGGCCAAACAATTCATACCGTCTTCTCAAAATAATCTTAAACTTAAAATATGATTTTTATTTTAACTTTGTACTGCATGCACAATATTAGCTAATTAACCAATTAACGCCGGTAATAAAACTAGAATATAAAAAGTTTAAAATTAATATCATCGAAAGATCTAAAAGTTACTTCGTGGTACAAAATTTTAATTTTAAGTAAATAAATATAACTTAATTCCAGTATGTGGGGAGGTTTATGCAGTCCCACACATTTTATAAGTTTAAGAATACAAACATTAAATTATCATACATTCGATATACAGAAATAAAAGATGATTTAAACATATAAATATAAATTATTACAGGTACATAAAAGATAAGATATAACAAGAAATAAGTTATATAGTAAGAATTATTCAAACAAATACGGCATACAAAGTAAGAAAGACATGGTGTAAAGCGAAAGAGTAAGTAATACAGTAATAATTTTTAACATAAAAAGAAAAGTATATATATAGCTATAGAGTAGCTTGTTGGTCTTGTGGTTAGGACACTCGCCTCGTGATCCAATGGTCGCGGGTTCGAATCTCAGCCCAGACTAGCAAGTTAGTCCTATTTTCATAGCACAAGCGTTTAGCTTAGTTTGAAAATAGTAAGAATATTGATGTGACACGTATTCCGTGTTCGCATCTCTATTTATTTAAAAAAAAAAAAAAAAATTCGATACA
>JADDOH010004031.1:0-33244 GCA_016648135.1 Agrypnia vestita | reverse complement strand
CTTCGGCTACATTCATACGTCTTCTCATGCATGCTCTAGGGTTGTTGAGGCTTTTAACAGGGCTATCCTCCAATACTTGTAGTGTCTGATCGTGCCAGCTCTTTCGCGGACGCCCTCTATTCAGCACTCGCCTTATATATTTTCTTAACCATCGTTTCCTCGCTCGTATGTTCTATATGATCAAACCATCTTAGCACACATTTCTTTATTCCATTGCCGTATAATTACTTAATTACTTTATATTTACAACTTTTGCATTTTTATATGAGACCTTTGGAAAGTTGTGAGTCAATATAGTTTAATAATATGTGGAGTGAAGAAAATCTGGACTCTATGGAATTAATAAACACTAGTCATTGAAAACCCAAAACGTTTCCGTGTCTGTAGAGACTACGATGCAATATAACTATTCATCACAAAACAGTTCTGCAGTAATGGCATACAAATCATTTTATGTCAAAATAAATGCGTCAGTATTTTGTTACCCATTGATGTGATTGTGGTGTCGGACCTTCACGATGCCTGGGTAATTTTAAAAAAGACATATTATTTGGTGTCGAAGCGACGGATATTAAACTGATTTTTACCATTAGGTAAACCAATCTTTGCAATCTGGAGTTTGTCTAAAATACGTTTGTCTTAGTTTTTATTGAATCTTCTTCTTCTTCTTCATCAGCCTTCGTCTCTCCACTGCTGGATATAGGCCTCTTCCATCCTTCCTTGTTGTTATTAATTGTAGCCATTTCTTTCCCCCCACAGCGGCTATATCGTCGGCCCATCTCTTTTGAAGTTTTCCGATGCCTCTTTTATTCTCTTAAGGTCTCCATTTCAGAACTCTGGGAGGCCATCTTGTAGCATCCTGCCTTGCAACATTTCCTGCCCATTGCCATTTTAGCTTCGCTACACGGTCCATGATATCCACTACTCTAGTTCTGCACCTAATTTCGTCATTTCTAATTCTATCTCTTAGGCTTACTCCAAGCATGGATCTCTCCATGGATCTTTGCGTGCATTTGAGCTTTTCTACACTTTTCTTCGTAAGGGCCATAGTCTCCACTCCATACGTCATCACTGGCAGTATGCTTGATTCAAAGGCTTTTCTTTTTAGACTAATTGGAATCCCTTTGTTCTCGAAGATATGTTTGAGTTTTCCAAAAGCAGCCCAGCTCATTCCTATTCGTCTTGGCAATTCTTCTGTGTGATTATCTTTGTCCATTTTAATCTTGTATCCTAGGTTTATATATTCATCTACTATTTCAATATTAGTATCATTGATAATGATGACTTTGTTCTCTGGATTCAAAATTTTTGTTTTCTTTATATTCATCTTAAGATCAACTTTGCTCGAAGCTTCATGTAGTACTTTTAAAATTATACTTAGTTCTTTGATATTATTACTTACAACTACTATGTCGTCAGCAAATTTTAGGTGACATGAAATATGTGCCATCTACCTTCACACCTTCGTTATCCTAATTCAGTGTCTTAAATACATCTTCTAAGGCTAACGTGAAGAGTTTAGGCGAGAATATTATATAAAATAAGAACTAATATTGTTTAAAAAGATGGTAGTTCTCTAATTTCTTCACCCAAAGAGTTCAAATATTAAATTAAAGTTAATATTTTCGTCACAGTGATAGAAATGTTGACATTTGACTGATGCCTTGGCGTTTTTCTATTTTTGAGTGTTGGGATAATAATCACCAAAATAGCAATACAACTCGCTCACACTGTCACAACCAAATATTATATATTATGTAAACATTTCCCGAGTATTCCGGCCCGCGAATCTGACCTCATACGTTGACGATTAGGATACCATTGCAGAGATCATCATGAGGTCTTCTAAAAGTCCCGGCAATATTGCAATAAACCCCCTTTTAATTCAATCTGAGATTAATAATTCATATATTTATTATCGCCTACAAAAAATACGTGGGTAAAATAATTTAAATGCCAGGGTCGTGAAATGAAACGTCTTTTTAAAATGCTATAAAATCAGTGCAGTAGGTAACCAGGTGGAACGACGCTACTTTTCGTGAAAAACATTGGTATTACCACTCTGCCACGTCACAATATCATCATCGAGATCATGTCATGTCCGCGTAACAATTTATAAAGTCATATTACACATAATATATTAGTATTGCAATTGTGGTTCCAATACTAGAAATTTGAATTGGAATACAATTCCAGATCGTAGGATGCAAGTACCTAAACACTAATCGGGTCTATTCTCGTTGGTCTGCGTATCGTAACAATCATGTCCCGTTCTTTATTATACAACATTGTACATTTCGTTAATTTTGACGTGATAATTATTATATAAAATAAGAACTAATATTATTTTAAAAATTGATGGAAATCCATTTTCTTCACACACGTCAATTAATTTAGCATACAAATTTTCGAAATATTAAATTGAAGAAAATTCGTGGGCTGCAATGTTAGAAGTATTGATTTTTTTTTTAATTTTTATGCATACGCGTAAATATGGATGTCTCGTCTATTTTGTTTTGGACTATGTTAATAGACTGAGAATAGGAGGCTTATCAACTACCTACGTAAAATATTATGATATCCTCTGTCGATAAGTCACAAGCGATTGGTTCAATTTACGCTGTATTAAAAAAAAACAACGTATAAACCCTCTATGACATAGAGGGTTTATACGTTGTATTTTTTTTAGAGTCTATGTCATACGTGTTTGTACTGATCTCACACGACTTGACATGTATGTGTACTGCTATGACACATATCCACTGCAGAGATTTTCGATTAAGAGATGTTCTCTGAGACAGGGATAATGTTCACACGAGAATCTTTGGAGACAACATTCGACTTTTATTAACCATCGTGCGCCTAACTTATTATTAACTCACCTCACGCTTATTGTACCATTGAAGACTGATGTTCGTATGAAGATCGTAGGTTGAATGAATTTGAATCTCCCCAGCAACGGTTAAAACGGAATAAATCTTTGTAATTGAAATGGTTTCTGTTTGTCTAACTTTATAGAATAAAAAGTTGAAGGTATATATTATTCTAGTAGGTGATATTTGGGCCGACATTTCGAAATTCTTTGTCAAATCGAAAGTCGTCTGGGCGGATTTGATTTTAAGTATCGTTCATCCATTCGCAACCTGATCTCTGAATACACATACCTATCTCCAGATCAAAATTTCAACACGATTTATCACAATTAATGATCTGAGATTTGCCTAATTCCGTGGTCAATGCCCGATACAATTGTAAATAAAGTGGAAATCACTATTCAATGTTTTGATATCAAAATATGTCTTCCAATTTGTAACTCACTTACCATCACACCGTATCCTGCGGGGTAAGCAGAGAGAATGGATCGTCATACTTTTCTGCGCTCGCATACTGTCTCGGCTCTACATTCATTAATCTTCTCACGCAAGATCGTCAATTCTTTACGTCGCAATGCGTCACATTTCAGCTTACAGATAAAAACAAACTAAAAAACGATCGTAACATTCGAGAACTCGCATGTAAACAGAGTCTGACAGCTGACAAGAACTCAATATGGCGTCCTTAGTTTTGATATCGCATTTCCGCTACATGTTACGCTACTTGCTGCGTGCGCAATTTCCGTTAGGCACAGTAAAAAAATTACCCTCAATGCACCGAAAGAAGTACAACTTCAAAAATAAAATAAAATAAATTATCATTTACAACTTCCTCGGCTCTGTGTGGATGATAAATGGTTATAGGGCGAAACTTATCAGGTGAACATAGTCGGCCCAAACGTACAACAACTAGAATAAATTAGCCCCGGCCGCCGATGCAGCTGCACCGCTTTGCCAATATTGCAATTGACTTAGTACCCGCCTACCTTGTAAATTTTCACGTAGTCATTCGATTGGAAAATCCGAGTTGAGAAATTCTTCGCTTGTGTCCGAGTGCTGAGTAACACTTAACGTTTAACGACAGCCGCGTCGCTGGAGTCGCAGTTACCGCGCGAAAATAAATTATCTCAATTTCCTTACGAAATGGACCGAGTCACGAAACAAAATGTAATATTAGACACAAGTGAATGCCGATTCTGCGCGTTTTACATATTGTGCAATGCGCAATACGGCGGTATAGTTCTGTAAAAACGATTACGGAAAACTGCTCGCCCACAACTACTCGCCAGAAAAGCTACTCGCCACACAATTGCTCGCCACCGGATAAGCTAACCTAACCCAACCTTTCATCATCATCATCACTTTTGGCTCTCCAGCCCCTGGAGGGTCTTGGCCTCCTCGAGAGTATTCCTCCACTCATCTCTATTTTGTGCCAGCTCTCTCCAGTTCCGAAGCTCCAAGGCAGAAATTTCTTTGAGGACATCCTAATTTTGGCTTTCCTAAGCTCCTTCGCCCTATTGGTTTTGAGTTCAGCGTGGACTTTTGCACTTGTTCCTCGGTCACTCTCTCTACATGACCCAGCCACCGAAGTCTTACCAGTTTAAATAAAAAAAATTGAAGGTTAGCTCTTTAAACAGAGTATAGAGTTATAACCTAACCTTAATAAGTACTTTTGGTTGATAATAATTATTTGTTAAGGCGATCGTCCGGCAGAGTGAGCAAATTTCACAATTTTTTCTCATATCATATCTTCTTTTGCGTTCTTTATCATATTTTTGAATACAAATATAAAATTTTAAAATTTATTCATCAGGTCTCATGTATTCTAAATACGGATATCCTGTTAAAATAATACAAATTAAATTATATAATTAATTAATAAATTACCAAACCTACGATTTTTTTAAAATGAAGAAAATTGTTCCACTTTGTGGTACTTTAATGACTGAATGGCATCATGATCTTTTTTTTTTTTCAATAATATAACAAAGTAAACGATTATCCTAAACTTATTACAATTACTGAAAAATCTGTTAGTTTCTTTACTTACGATTTATATTTTAAAAAACACTTTAATAAAATAAAAAATTGTGTGGTTTTCCAACTCTTTTTATATGGTGGACTACGTTTTTTACTTCAATGGTCAAAAGAATAGATACTATAATTTCAATATAAAAACAAAAATATCAAAATATTTTTTTCAAAGTCGATATTTGTGAAAAATTGTGAAATTTGCTCAATCTGCCAGACGATCGCCTTAATACGTGTATACAGGGTTATTTAGAAAACATTAATAACCTCGCAGGACTATATTCCTACCTTGATTATGAGTATATAGAACAAAATATTTTTATACATAAGAGGATCTAAATAAAATTAGTCGGCTTCATAAGAATGACAAATATAACTAGTTAATTGTAGCACTGAATCAGTCCAAAATATTTGTTTATTTCTGCGGGACTTTTTGACTAGGCCACAAAAATGTCTGAGCGGAAAATAAAAGAATCCAGCCTTCATCTTATGATGACGAACAGAAACCGAATGAATAACTCCGATGCAATGCCGACAATCTAAATAACTCTCTTCTGGGAAGACAGTTACGCACCTAGTATCAATTTTCATATGCCCATTTTTTTCAGCAGACAATACCTACCGGTGGTTGATGAACAGGTATGGTGGTATGGTGGTACAGAGACGTATTGCAAAGTAAAATGCTGGAGAATGTAAAAAGTTCTGAGCGGATAAATCAATCTATTTTCTTACTATTAGGATATTTTGTCAAAATTTTTCAGAATACTCTCTTAAGGTACAGATACAAATGCTTATTAATGGCATGCTCATAAATCAACCGGCGGTTGTATGACTAGTGGCATGCTTGTTACTAGCAATGTGCGTACACACATGCCACTAATAAGCAAGGCCTAGAGAAGGTCGATACTGCGCATGCTCACGTGCCACTAAATAAGCATGTGTATCTGTAGCTTTAGAGCACTGAGGACGCGAGGAAGATACATACGAGAATAACTCGAACTGACTCTCACATAACGGACATTTATACTTATTACTGTAACGTCAAGTGCGTATCTTATAAATAAACAAATTTTCTGTTAAAATTCTTGATAAATATACTGAAGAGCCCAGTTCAAAATAATGAAGTGAATCACATTCTTTTTAATATAATAATTTTTACTTTAATTTTTTTTTGTATAATATATTAAGGGCTAATAGTATAAAAATGATTTTGAAATTCACATTTTAAATTTCCACCAAAATACTTCATTTCACTAGAAACGAATACGTGCGTCACAATTGTATGGTATCCAGATGTACTACACAAAACATGCTAATTGATACGCGACGTTTTTTATGCGTTTTTTAAAGTCATTTTTAAAGATTTCTATAATTAAAATTACGAATGAAAACATAACCCCACATTATCCATACTAATTCACAGACTATAATTAATATTAATATGAATTTACGAACCTATTTCATATATTTTCATCGATATTTATAGTATGTGAAATTTCCCTATTAATAAAGAATGCTAAAATTTTATAAAAGTTTTATTACATTAACATTTACTTATTTATCCAAAGACACAATGACATATTTTGATGGTGCATAAAGGAGTAGCTGTATGTTTAATAGTAAACCGTTTTATATTGTGGAATTTATTTGAATATTGAATGGTCCAGAATCTGTATAATTGAATACTCCGAAAAACACACATTTTGAAAGGCCACCCTCGCTCCGCCACCTGCACTCCGCACTGAGTAGATACCGAGAATTGGACGTCGGCATCATGCAATTGTTTGGCGAAAGAAAGGAGAGCCATTCAAGGTTGTTGTTTGATGTAATAAAGCCATGTATTCACTAGGGGACAAATTGTCCCTCAACAGCACGCGCGGCATAGAGTCTACGTGACGTTGCAACGTCGTGCACTGTTCCGCGACCTCGCGCACAACATAGCGCGGCATTTCTACGTGCCGTGGCAACGTTGCCATGCGCACGGTACCCGAGCGTACTCACTGCAACATTCCGCGGAGCGTCAGTACCACGTGGTATGTTTACAAGTGAATACGCATGCGCTGTATCTGTCAAAATGACAATGCGGGGAAACGAAATCGTTCTCGAACTCATCGAGCTGTATCGATCGAAGATCGCATAGAATGTCCATCCTTCTTTCTCTTTGCAGTAAATAATTTCGCATTCTCCTCTTTTTTCTCCTCTTACTTTTCGATAAACTCATTAACATAAACAGATACGCGGCTATCATCATAACCTCATAGGGCGATATATTTCCGCGACGTCTGGAAAACAATAATTATTTGCAAAAAGGACCTTGTTTTTAATAATATTCAATTTACTACAGTAAAACCTCGTTTATTTGAAATTGCGACCCAAAAAAACATTTCGAATTGCGCGGAACCCCGTTTTCGCCAAATGAGATACCGCAGCTGTCAACATAAGCTCATCGGGTGACATTTCCGCGACAAGATATGCGAGTCCCGGTGTGTACACGTCAAATGGCCGCGTCATTGTCCCCGAAACATGAGCTTAGATGTTGATGCGACATGCCGAGCGGAATGTTTCGCGATTTGTCCCCTAGTGAATACATGGCTTAACACACGATGTGATTGATATAGGTAGTCTTTTTGTAAGCCGAACGTATCCAGAGATATTGGAAATCTAAATTCAACATAACACTAATTTATCGAATTTGACATTTGGCAAAGTAGATTCTGCCGAATAAAATAAATAAATTTGAAATCGGAACATTTTTTCATTCCTACTTCCTGTTACGCGTTTCCGTCGTCGCATTCACGAAATTTCTTCCATAAACCGAGGGCAAAGATGTTACACATCGAAAATCTATCTATTGAAAAAATAATTGATTACCACTGGGATATGAACTCGATACTTTTCCTTTGCGAGAAAAGACAAAACAAATTTCGCTACCGCGTGATTATAAAAAATTTGAGGTTTATATAGGATGTCACGTAGCTAGTGGCAAAAACTTCGGATGTGTCTTCTTCATTCAATTTTGAACAGAAAATATTCTTTAGGTGAAATGTCAACAGTTACGGAATAAGCGACATCAAAATATGCCTTTTTTTTCAATATTTCTGACTTATCTTCTATAAAACGTTGAAATATCATGAAAATAACTTACATTGAATATTATAAATTCATTTGCTCTGATACAAGTTAAATAAAATGATTAAAACCATGCAGAAATTTGAACTAGATTTTTTATGTTTTACAGAAGATAGGCCAGAAATATTGAAAAAATGCGAACTTTGATCTCGCTTATTATCTTAACTGTTGACATTTCCCGAGCAAAACATTTCCCGTTTGTTTTGGAAAAAAAATGCAATACCTTGCAAAAAATATTTCTTAAATTACTGCAAGGTTTTAATAATTTACTGATTTGAACTCGAACCATATTTTAGAAACAGGCCACACTTTTAAAAAGGAAAACGGCACCGAAATTCTACATATAAATAATAGAGGCCTTAGATTAGATAACTTAGAGATACTAGAAATAAAAAAGTGCCTCAACACTAAAGCCAACATTATTATTAATAATCAGATAAATTTCATGAATAGCCCGCTACTAGATATATTTCCCATTTCGGCGTCCACCCCTCAATTACCCCCACCACGCCCCCATTCAGAATTTATTTGTTTACTAGGATAGGTAATGAATAGTCAGTTGTACGTCAGTCCTGATGAAGATACGTTAGTATCAAAACCGGTAGACGTAGAGTCACTATTTAAGTGTTTTATACAAAGTTATTTAATTAAAATTTATAAATTAAATATAATTTACTTGTATGCCATCGCGTGATAAAAATGATATTTTTAATATTAGAATGTTTTCATTTATTTTGTACACACTTTTACATCTACAGGAGATAGCGTGAAATGCACCTGTAACATTTCGAGGAATTGAATAGTATTTAAAGAGTAAAGAGTTAGAAGGACTCTGTCTAAGATGATACTTGTTATTGATTTCGATATTAATTTTATGAAATTCTATGAATTGATAATAGGTAACACTATTTTCAATTTTGCTTGTAAATGTAATTTTAAATATTTAAAAAAAAATAATGATCAGAAATCCGTAGACTCTGGTCCACATTAAGTATTGTCATCGAGGCATCTAGATAGGTTAGAGTAAACGTTTATAATATTGCGCTCCAGCTCTGTCAGAAATCTTCAGACTCTGGTCCACATTAAGTATTGTCATCGAGGCATCTAGATAGGTAGAGTAAACCTTTTATAATATTGCGCTTCGGCTCTATCAGAAATCTTCAGACTCTGGTCCACATTAAATATTGTCATCGAGGCATCTAGATAGGTTAGAGTAAACTTTTTATAATATTGCGCTCCAGCTCTATCAGAAATCTTCAGACTCTGGTCTACATTAAGTATTGTCATCGAGGCATCTAGATAGGTAGAGTAAACCTTTTATAATATTGCGCTCCGGCTCTATCAGAAATCTTCAGACTCTGGTCCACATTAAATATTGTCATCGAGGCATCTAGATAGGTTAGAGTAAACGTTTATAATATTGCGCTCCAGCTCTGTCAGAAATCTTCAGACTCTGGTCCACATTAAGTATTGTCATCGAGGCATCTAGATAGGTAGAGTAAACCTTTTATAATATTGCGCTCCGGCTCTATCAGAAATCTTCAGACTCTGGTCCACATTAAGTATTGTCATCGAGGCATCTAGATAGGTTAGAGTAAACGTTTATAATATTGCGCTCCAGCTCTGTCAGAAATCTTCAGACTCTGGTCCACATTAAGTATTGTCATCGAGGCATCTAGATAGGTAGAGTAAACCTTTTATAATATTGCGCTCCGGCTCTATCAGAAATCTTCAGACTCTGGTCCACATTAAATATTGTCATCGAGGCATCTAGATAGGTTAGAGTAAACGTTTATAATATTGCGCTCCAGCTCTGTCAGAAATCTTCAGACTCTGGTCCACATTAAATATTGTCATCGAGGCATCTAGATAGGTTAGAGTAAACTTTTTATAATATTGCGCTCCAGCTCTATCAGAAATCTTCAGACTCTGGTCCACATTAAGTATTGTCATCGAGGCGTCTAGATAGGTTAGAGTAAACGTTTATAATATTGCGCTCCAGCTCTGTCAGAAATCTTCAGACTCTGGTCCACATTAAATATTGTCATCGAGGCATCTAGATAGGTTAGAGTAAACTTTTTATAATATTGCGCTCCAGCTCTATCAGAAATCTTCAGACTCTGGTCCACATTAAGTATTGTCATCGAGGCGTCTAGATAGGTAGAGTAAACCTTTTATAATATTGCGCTCCGGCTCTATCAGAAATCTTCGGACTCTGGTCTACATTAAGTATTGTCATCGAGGCATCTAGATAGGTTAGAGTAAACGTTTTATAACATTGCGCTCCACCTCTATAAATAAATAAACAAATTCCTCTTCAATTATTGAACATACTAAACGTCCATGAAAATCTAAGAACTTTTAGATGTTGGTTCAAAATATAATGAGACATTTATTAATGTTCAAACAATTATTTTTTAAGTTATATCAATTTTTCTTCGTGGTAACTGTGACTTGAAAACTTATTGGTATTTTCTTAATAAGCTATTCAAAACACTAATAACGCATATTATTTTTCCAAGTAATTAACGCATTTTTTGATTATCATCATGGAACAATATAATATATTGTATGCATCTTAACATTTTTTTCATACATTCATATTTGTCGTCATTGGTACATCTGCGTTATTATAATATTACAATCATGATTGTGATTTAACTCGATCAAGGTATACGAGACCCTGGACTAGAAATCTGCGGTTGATGCATTTTAAATGAATATTTTATTATTTTAGTGTGCATTCCCGAGATAAAATGACGTTAAAAATTTGCAAACAATTATTTAAAATTCCGTACCTTACTCGTATAATATTTCTCATATTTCCAGCAGGGCATTGAGTAGGACATCCTGAATATACCTCAATGACAAATTGAATATATTTAATGCCATTAAGATGTATCCGAAAGGAGTCAGCATGTGTTATATTATTACCCGTCATCCAGAAGTGTATTACTAATATTATATTTATTCAAGGCTTACTCGATTGGTCGTAACTTCTTCGTAGGACTAAAAAAATACATGTATTAGGTATGAATGGTATGGGTTGCATTCGGCTATCTAGTACAGGCATTATCGAAAAAATTATAATTATTTTGTTAACTGATTTAACGTTTTCATAATTAACAAAAGTATATATTTCCATTACTGGAAATAATAACTTAATTTTAACTAACAAGATAATAAATCGAAACGAGCTACAGAGATCTTATGGGTCGATAAACATTTATAATATATAAACTTGTTTAATGTGTGGACGCCATATATTTTATTGTTTTAGAATACCGCTTTATAAATGCATTAAAATATCCACACTCATAAAGTATCGTTGCAAAAAGTTACCGTAAATTACATATTAATTACATACCGGGAACGAATCACTTTAACCTTGTCATTATTCCCAAAAATGTCGCTACTATAACATCTGAAATCTTAATCTCCAGATGGTGTCAAGAGTTGTAGCGGCCGTGTTAGGGCGTGCGTTATCACGAAGAAGAAGGCTTTTAGACAAATATCCTGTGTGATATCCAAACTATTAAAAACTAAAAAAAAACATTTTTAATTTTTCCGAACATTTAACTATCATGGATGGCATTACATTTTTGATTTTTTTATAGTGAGCAAAAATCAAGAAGACAAATTATTTTATTATGTTGAAGTTTCCACGATTCGGTAATCACACAATGGCAATCGGTATGTATATTTATTTAGTACTGATATAGACCGCTTAGTTAAATATAAATTCATGAACGGAAATTGAATTCAGAGTCGCGGAATATCGTGGAGGGCTGAATTTGGTAATAATGTCGAAATTAAATAAGTATTTTTAAAATACATTTTGCTGTCAAAGAACAAACATAGCAGGAAGCTCGGGAGGCACCTATTAGTTACTTGCATTATTTAAATAATTTACATTACCAGTATTTAACTGTAATTTCGGATATTTTATACGCACCGTATGTGTTACCGAGAAGCGAATCTCGACGTTTCGTTGGATACTTATCCAACGTCATCAGGAGGACGACCTTTACCCGCGGAGGTGGAGGTCGGACGTGCGTATAAAATATCCGAAATTACAGTTAAATATGTCTAACGTAATAACAACTTTAACTCTTTAATAACTAGCCTATACGGAAGAGTCCGACCTCCACCTCCGCGGGTAAAGGTCGTCCTCCTGATGACGTTGAATAAGTATCCAACGAAACGTCGAGATTCGCTTCTCGGTAATACATACGGTGCGTATAAAATATCCGAAATTACAGTTAAATATGTCTAACGACCGTAATAACAACCTTAACTCTTTAATTACTTTACCAGATTAATAAAATAATTTAAAATAGATCTTTTGTCATTCGATTGCAGAGTACAGACGCCCTGAAAAATCAATTATATAAATACAAGTATTTAACCATTTAAAATTAATTAGATATTGTTTTCTTGAACGAACTTTCCAGAGAATATTACATAAAAATATAATAGTATTATATCTAAATTCCTAGATTCACCGATCCCTAAAATTCATAATTTCAAACTAAAATTCAAGGATATTGAAGTCTTCACACTGAAACTGCATTAGTTTATTTATACGATTCATGAAATATCATAATGGATATTATGGATCGTGTAGCGAAGCTAAAATGGCAATGGTCAGGGCATGTTGCAAGGCAGGATGCAGGACTCCCAGAGTTCTGAAATGGAGACCTTGGGAGAATAAATGGGGCGTCGTAAGACCTCAAAAGAGCTGGGCCGACGACATAAACGATGTGGGGCGGAAAGAAATGGCTACAATTAGCAAATAACAAGGAAGGATGTAAGGGTATGGAAGAGGCCTATATCCAGCAGTGGAGAGATGAAGGCTGAAGAAGAAGAAGAAGAAGAAATATCATAATAAACTAAGTCGTTCTAATAAATCTCCTCTATCTAAAATCCGAAATATTCGCCAAGTGACACTAGCTTAACAAACACCTTTTGGTCGTCGAGCTTAGTTTTTCAGTTGGAGCAATTATAATTTTATTCGGCGTTAAAAAACTTATCACATGTCTCAGACACGTGTGTCATGTAATCCCTGTATAGAATATGTATTTTAATTGTTCGTATGTATTATCCACCCGCAAACCACATACATATTTCATTTAAGTTGTGAGGGAACCACCGAAAAAATAAATACGGTGTTAACAGAGAAACACATTATTAAAAGCCTGTTTTTAGTAAATAATTAATTCGTTTAATTGCGACATCTGTAGTGGTTTGTGGGAATAAGAAATTTTCAACCACAGATGACGGTAGTACCTAAAAATTCAACATACACATGAAACAAGGTGTGCAGATTAAACTTATATATATATACAACTTCTAAAAATTTAAAAGATGTGGTAATCTATCATGGGTGAAATTGGTAAACGTTACATTGTGTGAAGTGATCACTTAAGCCAGCCGAACAAAATGTAGTAAGCCCTATGAACACCCAAAAAGACTACAACACCTACATTCCCATAAAAATAGCTTCGTGTCTATAAATGTATTATAGAAACGAAGCTATTTTTATAAATATCTTGATAAATAAATAAATAAATACTATTAAATATCTTGATTAATTCCTCCCCCCTATTCTATATACTATATCCTATAGGATAATAACATCGTTATAATATCCTAAGACAATATAGAAGGAACGCATTTAATTATTGTACGCGTAATTTTTTTTATGAGAAATACCAAGACTCAAATGTTAATATTTTTATCACTATAACGGAAATATTAGACACGTCAAATGAATAAATTAGTAAATTTGTGAGAAACAAATGTATATATTGTAGATTATTCTACCAAATGTAGCAAAATTTTATTTATTTTCTATTCATGATGCTTATCCAACAACCGGTTAATAACGAATACACAATATACTAAATACCTTAATGCATAATTTCCTTATACCCGTCCGTCGGTCGGTGTCGCACAGTAACATAATACAAACATCTATGTCGCATGCCGCTTGGTAATATAAAACAAACAAGATCTGCTGTTAATACATCACGTGACACTATTATCGCGTTAAACAATGTAAAATATTTTACTATATATTTTCTGTATGCTGCTTATCCAACATGATGCTTATCCAACAACCGGTTAATAACGAATACACAATATACTAAATACCTTTATGCATAATTTCCTTATACCCGTCCGTCGGTCGGTGTCGCACAATAACATAATACAAACATCTATGTCGCATGCCGCTTGGTAATATAAAACAAACAAGATCTGCTGTTAATACATCACGTGACACTATTATCGCGTTAAACAATGTAAAATATTTTACTATATATTTTCTGTATGCTGCTTATCCAACATGATGCTTATCCAACAACCGGTTAATAACGAATACACAATATACTAAATACCTTTATGCATAATTTCCTTATACCCGTCCGTCGGTCGGTGTCGCACAGTAACATAATACAAACATCTATGTCGCATGCCGCTTGGTAATATAAAACAAACAAGATCTGCTGTTAATACATCACGTGACACTATTATCGCGTTAAACAATGTAAAATATTTTACTATATATTTTCTGTATGCTGCTTATCCAACATGATGCTTATCCAACAACCGGTTAATAACGAATACACAATATACTAAATACCTTTATGCATAATTTCCTTATACCCGTCCGTCGGTCGGTGTCGCACAATAACATAATACAAACATCTATGTCGCATGCCGCTTGGTAATATAAAACAAACAAGATCTGCTGTTAATACATCACGTGACACTATTATCGCGTTAAACAATGTAAAATATTTTACTATATATTTTCTGTATGCTGCTTATCCAACATGATGCTTATCCAACAACCGGTTAATAACGAATACACAATATACTAAATACCTTTATGCATAATTTCCTTATACCCGTCCGTCGGTCGGTGTCGCATAGTAACATAAAACAAACATCTGTCGCATGCCGCTTGGTAATATAAAACAAACAAGATCTGCTCTTAATACATCACGTGACACTATTATCGCGTTAAACAATGTAAAATATTTTACTATTTTATTTCCGTTTTTTTTTAAATAAAATTTATTAATTTTCCACGATTGATGATTGACCGGTTCTCCATCTCTCTTTAGCGACTCACCCATACGAAGTTCTCTTGACAAAGTCAAGTTCTGTCCGAATATTTGTAGTAATAACAAAGTGTGTAAAACTTGTAAAAATAATTCTAAATTTTCGTTTATCTGTCAATTTTTGGAATGCCCTCTCTCGGGCTACATGTACACGGGTTAAATTTTGATTTAACAGTTCATAATGTATTAGTTGGTCAGTCCACTCGGTATATGGTAAAAGACAAAATACTTAGCACTATTTTTTATCCTCCTTTACTTGAGAGTCAAAAGTTGTATCTTTTACAAGATATTTCATTTCCAAATATGTTTTGTGACTGAAGTGAAAATTCGATTTATATGGAAAACAGTTAATTAGTCAAAATAGGGTTAATGAGCATGTCAATTAAAACCAAATATAATAGAGCTGAGAACAACAAACTTTTTATTTTTTGTTGCTACGTTTTTGTTGTTTCCAAGTAGCGAGCAAAACAATAATATTAATTAAATATTATTATTTATTAAACCTAACGTACAACTTAAAAAGTATTTAAAACATTTACAATTATTATAATTTGTTACATGAATGAATTAACAATTTTCACTAATAAGTTGTTTGTTTGTTAGTTTGTCTGGTAAAATCCAGACACGCAATTGCCTCACATCACATATTAGCCTGCAAAAAACTCCGGTTCCACGACCCCCCATTCCTACCGCAACTGAGATACGCTCTCGCCCGACAGTTGATTTATTCTCGTATTTTATTTTATGGATCAGTTAGTGTGCGTCCGTCCTGACGAAAATTACGATTGTAATTAAATCATTCGATATTAATGAATGTGGTTAAAAAATAATAATTTAATATTTATCTATTGATATTCCTAGTATGTATGTAATTATTACAGGATTAATCAAATCATGTTTTTCTATCACATAAATATATCATTTTCATACAGGTTTTAGAGAAACATTGTAATATTTTAGTATATATTTATAAAATAGAGTTGCGAACACGGAATACACGTCACATCAATATTCTAACAATTTTCAAACTAAACTAGGACTAACTTGCTGGTCGCTCGTACCACCAACCACTGGATCACTAGGCGGTCATGGTTTTTGGTTATGTTTATATTTTTTCGATAGATAGATTTTTTATGAGTATGGATAGGGCTATAGTATGCTATAGTACGCTATAGTAGCGCAGCGTAAAGCGCTAACTCACGAAGAATCAAAACTATTAAACTATAGAAACTAGTCGGCAATATAAGACAAAACGCTAATACATGAACATAAATTCATTTTTGTTAGAGGAAAAATCGACCATGAATAAATGTGAATAAATAGATGTATGAATATAGACGAAGGGAATATTTTGCTTAGGGACTGAAGAGAGTGGGGATCTGTCTCGGGGAAACGGCGTGATGACAAGTTACTTAAATATCTACAAGTTTTGATAGTTAAATACTTAAAATAATTAACTTTTAAGTTACTAAGTTAAAATCAATTCCTTTTTAATTTTATATTATTTTTAATTTATTTTTAAATACTTAAAATAATTAACTTTTAAGTTACTAAGTTAAAATCAATTCCTTCCATTTAATTTTATATTATTTTTAATTTATTTTTAATTCAGTCAAATAATTACCCCTACTTTCGTGATGTACCTATGTATGTGTAGTTAAAATGTAAGAAAACACTCAAAGGCACCAAATCTGCAAAAAAACACCCGATATTTCAGTTTACCTACTTTTAAAATATTAAATGCGACATTAAAAACTAAAGCGTCCGGTTCGGGCTTGTACGTCATATTTTTTTTAATGTCGGTTACATTACATATTGAAGTATAGAAGTAATCTGTGATCCTCTTTTACATCACTTTACATAAAAAATAAGCAGGGCGGAATCGCAATTTCGATTATTTGTATTTCCTATTTAATTAACTAATGAAAACTAATTAGTTAATTATAATTAGTTACGCTCTAGGTAGGTACATCATACATATGCATTCGCAATTTTAATATTACGCACATTAATTACGAGAGCTTGTGACGCACGTGAAAGTTCTGAGCTAAAGAATTAGTCGCACGATAATTACGAATGACTACGCAAGTCCGTGAAACATTTTCATAATCATAATTTCACTTAAAATATTAATTTCATATCATTTGTGTTGCTTTTTGTTCATTGTATTTTCAGAGTAACAAACGTATTTCACGGTCTACCTGCGCGGCCACACACCCTCATAAAATCAAATTCTGATAAAAATTATCGCCAATTCAGATGGCTTCGAGTGGTTTTGGGTGTTCTTCGGAGTTTAAATGTTCAAAATGTCTCCACACATCTTCAATTTGGCACACTCCTGGAGAGCAATGCGTGACCAATGAATTGTTCAATCTCGCGTTAAAATTAATGCGGTTAAAAAAAGGAAAACAATAAACCTACGTGTACATGAAACCTTCACAAAGATTGTGGAATTTGGCAGGAAATCAGTGAATATCAATTTAACAACATAATATCAGACACCATATTTAATGTAGAACTCACCACTAAAATGAATAGAATCTTCGACATCGCATTTATTTTATATAGGCAGTTGAATGTAAATCAATAGATTAACGAACATTTGAAAATGTTGTGGTTTGGATGGATGAAGAAATACGCGTAGTTAAAACAATAAAATTACAAAATCTTCAAATCTTGTAATGAGACCTCTTCTGTAGGTGTTCTGGAAGAAGGCATTACGGCTGAAGAACCTGAGGCAGCGGTTGATGGGGCCGTATTAAAATATGCAATAATAGCCAACATGATAGCTAATAGGGCATGCGTAACCGGTTTTTGGTTAATCGATTTATCGATAAATATGGTTAAATTCCATACTGAATGGTTATTACCGGATTTTTTTTAATAACTTATTATTATTTACTTTTTTAATGTATTGTAACGATATTTGCAGAATGTAGGATCGTTGAGTGCTTTGTAATACAACGCGTACACGTGCGCTGGGGAGCAAAGACCGACCAACGCAAATATCGCTAGTCGGCTTTCGGTACTCGATTGATTATTCATTCCTTGGCGACTATTCTGTCTTCTGTCAAATAGTTCTTAACGTCCTCTGAAGTTTCGCGAAGTCTGGTTGCGCTGTACATTGTCTTTCAACATTTCGTCACTGCCATTTCATCAATTATTAAAATAATGATATTCTTATCTGTGGGATAAATGATTTGTAAATAAACTCTATATTTTATTACAGTGGATGTGGATTATTTAAAGGCGGTAAATAGTTTATATTGATTCTTAACGAAAAATTTATTATGGTCGTTAGATATTAATTACACGTATACAGGGTTATTTGTAAAACATTGATAACCTCGCAGGACTATACTCCCGCCTTGATTATGAGTCGAAAATGTTCAAGCTATCATGAACTTATATCAATAGTTATGGAGATATGCGACATCAAAGTTTGCATTTTTTTTCAATATTTCTGACTTATTTTTTGTAAAATGTTGGACTATCATTACAGTAACCAATATAAATTACGAAAAATTCATTTGTTTCAATACAAGTTAAATAAAATGATTAAAACCCTGAAAAAATTGAAATTGGAATGTTTTCCTATTGGAATTCGAAGGTTTTTATTTTTTTATTTGACTTGTATTAAAGAGAATGAATTTTTCATATTCGATATAAGTTACTGTAATGATAGTCCAACGTTTTACAAAAAATATGTCGGAAATATTGAAAAAAAATGCAAACTTTGATGTCGCATATCTCCTAAACTATTGATATTAGGTCATAAAAGCTTGAATATTTTCGACTCATAATCAAGGCAGGAATATAGCCCTGCGAGGTTATTAATGTTTTACAAAAAACCTTGTATATTAAATAGATCGATAATACTATAACGCTACAAACTTTTTTCTGATTAATGGGATTTGAAAGTAGCCGATTTCTTTCGGACAATATTGTGTATAATATAATATCTTTTTGTAAAATAAATATCTATATATGACAAATTGTTTAGATTATTTTTTTTTTTTAATTAGTTGTTTTATATCATAAAACAATGCCATTATACTAATTTTTGTCAACTTCATAAATACCGGTAATTTACTGGTAAAGTTGTAAACCGGTATAAAAATAAATTTTTTACCCATTTACCGATAATGCCATTAGTAAATTTGCATGCCGCGCTCAACGGTTGTTGAACGTATAAGACAAGTAAAATACACTTCACAAGCCTTTATTTTTTTATGTTGTCAGGATGCAGGAACCATAGGTACGTCATCACATCACATCTTAGGATTTTTGGAAAGCATGTAATCTATTAATGTTACGTATATAGAAATCCTTGTATTGTAAAAGCCCACTAGTTCGTTGATTAATAAATAAATAATTAGAAATGTGAGCGACAAACGCGATAATATCTTTATCAAAAAAAATTCGATATTGAACAGTGATCTTCCATTACGACACTATAGATTTTGTTTCACTTAGATTCTATATCGCAATAAAAAGCCAACCTCAGCTGTGGGCTTTATCCCCTAATATATATAATTATTCAAACATATAAAGGATGTTGACTAGAAAAAAAATTCCCGATTGTGAGACATTCGGAAGTGAACCTCGCTTAAAGTAGAGATAAAATTAGTTGTTCCAATTTACCTAGGATCAAGTTGAATAAATGGTGAAAGTTGTCTATGATCCCGCGACTATGATAGATAGACGCCTGCGCCTGAGATGAGCATTGTATCAGAAAAATAACAAGTTACGAGAAGTCCAATTAGGATGATGAACACCTCACCAGCTAATATTTGACCGACTTATATATTAATTAATAGCTGTACGTACCCGGCGTTGCTCGCGTTAAGGATTTAGTTAAAAATCAGTTTGTGGACGGACACAAATGTTCCATTGTATCAAAAAATCTCTAATAAAAACAATTTTTCCATCAATACTAGGCTGGGATGGATGGGATGTATAGAATAAAAGAGCAAAATTTTGATCAGTGCGGCAAACGGCGTAGATTTGTACAGAAAATATATCAGGTGAGAGGGTAAGGTAAAAGGGGAGGGGAAAAAAAATATCTTTGTTACCCGCCAGGTCCTAAGGAATAAGTATGTATAATTTGGATCAGATCGGTCAAACGGTGTAGATTTGTACAGAAAATATATCATGTGAGGTGGTGAAGTAAAAGGGGAGGGCGAAAAGATGTCCTTGTTACCCGCCGGGTACCAAAGATAGATATGCAACATTTGAGTCTGATTGGTCGAACGGTGTAGATTTGTACAAAAAATATATCAGGGGGATGGTGGGGTAGTAGGCGAGAGGGGAAGTGTTTCCTATTTTACCCGCCGGGTCCGATCGGTCAAACGGTACAGATTTGCATCAAAAATATATTAGAGGAGGGTAAGGGTTAAAAGAATAGGGGGCAAATGTCGCATATGTTACCCGCCGAGTCCTTAAGAATAAGTGTCCATGATTTGTGCATCCGTGCTAAAAAAAGATTGTATTGTAAATCTGGTAATCTCATTTGTGATAAGTTTTTCTAAATGTTGCTACTGAATATCACACATGTAAGTTTAGTATAGAAATAGTTAGCGGCCGAGCTTCAAATTATTAAATAAGCAGATAGATATAGAAATAGTGAGGACTTTATGAATTTAAATTGTTCGATGTGTTATTCATAATAAACTGTGTCAATAATTAAACTTGTTTTCAGTTCCCCGTGTAAATCCAAGATCCAGCCTAGTAATCTCATTAACCTAAATTAGTATGTGTCATATTCTAGCTTATTGAGTCACTACGCGTAACATTCTGATCGATTCCACGATAACCTAACCCTGCATCTCATACCTCGTTGACTAGCCGGTGGTATGTATCTGACTTCTGGTGCGACTCTTAGTAATCTTAAATGCGCCAGAAACCAGATTCCTTTTCTATCGCGAGATAACCTTCCAATATAAATATAATGTTTATAATATTAGCTATGAACAACTATGTATCTTTAACTAAATAAAGATATATAAATAAAATAAAATAAATATTCTTCCGAACTATTTAACATACGAATTCCGGAATTAATGCATCGTGTAATTGTGAAAAAATTGAATTAGTTAATGAATACGTGTATCTTGGTATTACCATAGATACATTTTTCAAATGGGATATTCAGGTAAATAAGGTATGTAAGAGGTTGAAAACTGTATTGGGATGTATGCACAAGATTAAATACTATGTTCCGATACAGACTAGGAAAACTATATATCAATCTTTAGCGGAATCGGTAATAAGGTATGGAATAGCTAGCTGGGATCTAACTTGCAAAACTAATATTAGAAAAATCCAAAATATTCAAAATTCGGCAATAAAATCAATAAATAAAGAAAGTGCTACTAAAGATATACAGGAACTCTTCAAGAAACAAGGCTCTATGCCAATTAATGCTATCTTGTGGTACAAACTAATTACACGATATCATGAAGATGGGACATATAAGCATAGATTGATTCATAAAACATAGTACCAGATTTACGGTTAAAGAAGGACTACGAATACCGAAGGTCATAAATAAATATGGACAAAGAACATTAAAATATGTCATACCAAAAATATTAAATAAAATCCCATGTCGTGTCAAAATGGATATTAATAAAAAAGGGCAAAATACAGAATTAATGAATATGTTATTAAATAAAAGAGACTTATTTTGATTTTGGTAATATTTGTATTTTTTCTTGTATTGTTGTATAGTATTGTTGATTTGTATTTGAGTTTATAAGATATATTGTAATTAATTAATATGAATGTATTTCTGGTAAATACAATTTATTTATATATATTACTATACATATCATATAATATAATATCTATTATATTATATCTATATATCTATCTCTCTCTATATCTATCTAATATATCTATCTTACCACTCTATATGTATTGATGCACCTACAGACAAATATCATTGTGATGTTTTGTGGGTCTGAGATGTAAAAAAAAAAAAAAACAACTAGAATACCCCTGAAAATTATTATTTTCAATTTTTTATTTATATTTTTAGAGATTTTATACATATTGAGCATGATCACATTAATATTAGGTACAGCTTTGATAGGCAAGGCAGGTAAAAGTAAACTACGTAAGGGTACACGTTTCAAAAAATGTAGGTAATCCAAAAAATAGTCATTGGAAATAAATATCCTGTTATATCTAGCAGTAAAATAAACTAATTATTAGTAAATAATAGTTTTTTGTGATCAAAAAATAAGGAACAGATGTAATAAAGCGTGAAAAGTTTATAAAGTTCTTATTGTGTAAAATAAAAGTATTTCTTTACAATGCGGCGATAATTCCAGGTTGTCCTTGCGAATGACCTTAGAATAGAACGTCGAACAAAGAGCAGAGGCTGAATTGATATTTATCCAACATTAGCGATATGTAATTACTGGAGCCAACACATTAATAGACAAAAAACGAGTCAATTCCTTGCTCGCAAGAAACTGTAGCAACAACTAATTGCGTTGTAATTGTGTGGCTTTGTTCCATTGTCGACTTGTGAGTGGTCACGACTGTGCCCGCTTCGTTGTACTTTCTGCAATGTTAATTAATAAAAATTAATTATTCAGCGCACTGGTTTCTACAATACGATAATTCTTGCGAACGCACGAATATACGTTGCGACTTGCGGTATGAAAGTAATGTATCTTAATAGTAATAATGTTAAGTAATACGTGTTTTAGGTCATTTCAATCGTATCTACGGTAGGTTACATTTTTTAAGTTGTCAGATTAAGTTCTCAAATGATTTCAATTAATATTTTCCCAAAAAAATATAGTCTAACAATTTTAATTAATAAGTTAGTTATAATATATATATATAATATAATAATAATAAAATAACACAATAATTCCCAATGAGATACACAGTTTACAAAACAAAGTACTACTTATTATATGCGCTGTAAATTTAATTTTATTATTACATACAGGTCATTAATTACCCTTACAGATAATCCTATTGTGACATATACATAAGTAGGTATATATAATTCAGAAAATTAGTCGGTCGACTATAAGAACGACAAATACGGTAGAAAATAAAAATAAAGTTGTTTATATATTATATTATAACTAAACAAGTTATGTACGGGGTATAAAATCAAACACAATATTTTCGTTGTATGTCCGTCCGTCCGTCTGTTTGTCTGTCCCTGTAACTTCGTGTAACGTCCGTAATTTCTTTCGAATTCACGGCGAAAAAAAAGGAAATTAAACGGCATGAGATAGGGCTTGAAACCCGAACCGGCCGTTCAACGCAAGTTTCTACGGCCGCCTCTCCGTGGAACGCCAAATAGATACTATAAATGTATACTAGGGCGTAGCAAAGACGCGAACCAATGTTTCGTTATTTTTGACGGGTTGCAGATAGTTACATTATTATGTATCGATATTCAAATCCACAAAGAAAAGAGTTTATAATATTCAATATCAAATATTGAATCGCTTGGCAATATAAGAAAAAGAGTCGCATGGCAACATAAAATCATCAAGATCTGCTATCAATTCTATCAGTCAAACAAACAAAAAATATAAATAATTCATAATACCAGCATAAACTATTTCGGTACTGTAATGTCGAATATTTTTTAAATGAATTTGTGTTTAACTAATATTATTCCCGTCATTTTTGACGGGTTATATATTTTTTCAATATCTTTTATATTAATATGTACAATTTGAATGATCTCCTATTTTGACGTATTATTTTCTTAAGCCATAAAAAATTCATTGTCCTTCGGCCGAATCCCACAAATTTAAATAAATATATACCTATTTCAAAATATATTTGAAACGAGTCACCCAGCAAATAAAAATTATTTTGAAACCCTGATATATTTTTATTTATAGGGTTTATTATACAATCCATTTTAAAGCCACGTTTTAAATAAATGATGAATTGAAGGTTAATAAAAATATTTTCTTAATGATCTGTAACTCAATAATTATTATTATTGGCTATTGCTATTGCCTACAAAAAAGTTACAAAGAACAAAATATTTAAAATGCTTTTTTATTTTAATATCCTTTTTTCATTTATCCTTAATATTCTTTTACTTTTATAATCTAATCTAATACATTTCTTTATTTTGAAAACATTACTTTACGCTTTCCTATACATAATACACGGTGTACCTAGCAATCGTTAAGGATATTATTTTAAATAAGTATCGATGAATATTAATTTATTTATTTTTATTCGCTTATTTGATATATCCATGGATACACATTATATTGTATTGTTTATTAAACTTGTGTGTAAAACCCGTCCTAGGGTGGGCATAAAAAACGTAGGTCCCTAGGTAGAATGGAATGAAAAAATATTTTAAATAACCTTTAACATAATAGCATTACAATGTTGTTTTTTTTAATTTTCTAACAATGTACTCGCAGTAAAATTCAGTCCAATTATTAATTTCCATATAACATGCGACACATCAAATTTTCTAATATTGCATAAAGGTACGAGTATAAAAATGTCACTCATTATTAATTTAATTTTTTAAATTTTATTTTTTATTTGGACTAAATATGCTTACGAGTTTGATTAAACAATAAATATTCATTTTATCAGCAAAAGTTTTTATTCTTCATAACATATCTTTCCTTGGCTAATAAACCAATTGAAATATGTAGGTACATTACATAATACAGTACAGTACATTACATAATCCTGCCATAAATACCAACTGTTACAAACTTTTTAGATTATAATAAAAAAGCTGTGAATGTTACAAACGATGTTTTATATTGTTACACTTACATATACGAATATGTCATATTAATATTAAGTGAAAATAAATGTCTTATTCAACATGTCCTCGCCCTCACACAGGCCTTACGTGACAGCCAACTAGGGATGGGCGTTGAATGGACGGACTAGTTGAAATCAACCGTTGACGTTGCATCGACGCGTCGACCGTTTACGTTTATCGCATGGACTAGTTGAATTCGTAGACGGTGGACAGCGGACGCCGTGGTCGGTGGACGATTCGAGATTAACGCAATCCAAAGCAACGAGCGACAGCAAGACAAAACGTCTCCGTTTATTTCTCTCTCATCTCTCGCTGTCGACTTGTAGATGCCATAGACGTCATAGACGGCTCGACGGGTAATTTCATTTCAACTCTAAAGTACACTACAATAGAGTGCAGATCTGTGTACACGAACTATGACTAGAGATTTGAAATTTGAATACATGCGTAGGGCGAGATAGGCTTAATAAGCTATTATCTATTATTTTTTTACTTGATTTTTTGTGATGTCACGTGCGACGATTCGGTGAATTCCCAATTTTACGCTGTATAAAATAAAACAATTCTGTTTAGTTATTTTATTTTTTATTGAACTATTATTAATTAACAGGCCGGCTAGATATTTTTCTAAAATCAATATTTTATTGGATCGATCTCGACTTCTTATATCTACCTGAAAAGGGATGCAAAAATTTAATTATTGTGTTATTTCCTTACTTTTCAACTTTAGCATATAAATGATAAACAAACTTGTAGGTAATAAAATTTTCTATACCTAACTATGGTCCTTATTCAGGAGTCCAACATTAATTATTATATATGTAATATTATCTTGAATTTAGGTTTAATTAATTTTTATTAAAAATTCCCTATTTTCAATATAGATAAAAAATAAATCTATTATAATTTTGTTTACACCACTTTTTAACTTCTTTAAATTTTAAAAATTAACGTCATAAAAATAGCCATCGGTTGAGCCGTCGAGAAGCGTCGCGTTGAACCGTAGACAGTTGACCATCGTCCCGATGTTTAGATAGAACGTCCGCGACGTCCGCGTAACGAAGTTGACGCGTCAACTAGTTGACGAATTCAACTAGTTGATCGTCTCGTCGATGGATGGACGTGGACGGTCTCGTTTCGTCGACGGTAAATACGTCGACGACCCATCCCTACAGCCAACCATCAATGGCAGCACGCGCGACATCCATAGGAAAACTGACGGTACTACTTTCTTCGACAATTGCTTAAAACTCTCCGAATTTGAATGTCGTCTACTACAGACCATGTTCTCCAATACTGACCACAATTTGTAATCCAGCGGATTTAAATCTGGGCTTCCAGATGGCCAATTTTCAGCTCTAACGAACTCCGGTGTGTGTGCTTCCAGCCATTGCTGTTTGGACTTCACCTTGTGAGCTGGAGCAGAATCTTGCTGGAAGATCCAATGACTAATATTAAACATGATCTCATTATGAGGGGCTTGAAGACCTTGCCCAAAATGTAATTTTAGTATGTTTTCGTACTTGTCTTCACACCTTGAGCACAAAAATGCAATCCAGTAACCCCATCATACGAGACATCCCACCAAACCATCACTGATGCTGGACGGTGAACTTTGTGAGTGTCTTGAGCCGCCTCTCGAGAGCTATGTATGTACACCCTATCATTTTGTTTATTAAAATTTTCTTCGATGTTGAAAATATTTTCATCAGAAAAAAAAAATTTGCTACGCATGTTGTCTGCGTACCGGTGAATCCATTGTTAAGCTATCGTCTTGCTGATGTCCCTTCAGATGGTGTAAGCAAATGCCCAGTGCTCCTTCGGTAAGCCCCCATCTTTAGGTCCGATTTGATAACGCGGGACATACTCCCATCCATCTCCCTGGACGTGATTTTTTGTTTACGGAGAAGATTTCTCCGAATTCTGCTACTCACGGTTTTGATCACTGCTGGAGTTCGTACAGTTTGTGAGCGACTACTTCTTTGTCGATCTTCAAACCTTGAACCGATTAATAGTGCGATACCCAATCTGGTGACTGATACCCGAAGCTTTTAAAATATTAAAAATATCTCCCGGCATCTTCCCAACTTTACGTAATGCAATTACAGCGATCCGATTTTCTTCATCTCCCCACTCTATGTTTACTGATCAACATTTGGCGACTAACTGATTATAGCAAGACCTATAAATTTTGGAAAAAAATATGGAAGCATTAGCTACCGGCAGTAGAAAAATCCCGGAGGCGTGATTAGATATAAGTGATAACTATTTTTAATATTATAATTACTCATTGCGTAATAACTTTCTGGCGACATGAAATAGAGTACAGATAATCAGATAATCAATTTATACGAGTGTGTCGTCTTTAGAATGAATGTTCAGATATTTTTTATTTTTTTTTTACATTTTCCAGCATTCAAAGACATTACTAATTTTTGGTAAAGCAGCGTACATACATTACCTTTCAGTAACATGATTTAACAGGTCAATATCAGTTCAAATTAGAAAGTATGCAAAAATAATCTTACGATTTATTATTATTTTATATTTCTTCAGGAAGATTCCTTTTAGGAAAATCGAGTCGAACTTTTTAAGTTTCTTCACTAATTACATTGATACTATACGAATATTATGCTTGCAGTGCTTTGTGCTTGGAGTTACCTACCCTTAATTCTTTTTTTTTATTTGATAGAAGTTTTGGTGCTTTTTTTAATAATAGATTTTGAGTAACTACTCCAAGTACCCTTCAAAAAAATCTATTTTCCAATACATGGAGAGCCTTTTGTTTTACAATGTTAACATTGTAGATGCGCAATTTTTCTTGACGGTAGTTTGGACCTGAATTGTATTTTTAGCGCTTGTTCAGACACAGCGGGAACCGTTCAGTTTCAGAATCGCGTTTCAAAACACGCGATTTGTGTCATCTGTTCACACAGCCGCGGTTAATAAGCGATTTGTGCGCGCGAATCATCAATAAACGTCAGTTTGACAGTTCTGGTGCCGTTCTCCATCTTTGAATATCAGAGATATATTCGCTCATTACTTTGTTAACGACGGCCGTCTTCCATGGCAAGACACATAAATATCATTCTGTCAGTTCATTTTTGGTGAATAAATACCTACTTCTCTAAAATACTATTTTTTCCCACCATTTCCAAACATCTCCACCAACTCCTGCCAAGCTTGGTTCTTGGCATATTTGAGTAATCCTCACACTATTACAGGTCTTTTCTACCATATTACAGGTCTTTTCTCCACTTCATCAATAAAAAATTCAATGTCAAAGCGATCCATAACCATAGAAAAGAGAATATAATCCACGCGTGCTCCTGTTGTGACATGAAATCGTGCGGTGCCCGCAACGCGACTGAACGCTCTCGTAAGCCCCCATAGTAAGTAATAGGATCGTGCGGGCGCCGTGCGGGTCTATTTTCTAGCGGTTGGGTTGCGGGCACCGCAGCGGTTGACTAACCGCACGGTTGTGTCTGAACGATCACATACAAACCTAGGTAAATGAGACCCGCACGGATCTCATGCGATTCTGAAACGGCACGGTTCCCGCTGTGTCTGAACAAGCGCTTAGGGCCAAGAATGCCTAATTTCTATTGTAAAAGTATGTAGTTTGTAGTTTGTCATGTAGTTTTTGCTATAAAAGTTGGTAGATCCTGGTTCCTACGAAGAGGAGATGTGCATCCAATGTGTATATCCACTGCTGGAGAAAGCCTCCCCAAGTCGCTGTTATTTGCTACCACATACCTATTTCCGCAGAATTTGTTACCGCCGAGCCTGCGTGACCCGTCAAAAATACAGTGATACTATAGGACTTAGCAAAGACGCGAACCATATGTACCTTTAAAAAAAGAATTAGGTATAGGGTGCATAATATATTTTCTCTTTTCCGAGACCAGTGACATCTCCGATATGGTGTAGTGGCCGGAATACCTAGTTCTCACCCAAGAAGTTCCTTGGTTCGGTTCCCGGTACCGGAATATATTTTTCTCATTTTATTTTGATGTCTATTTTATTTATAATATTAATTATTTAATTATGTTGTCACGTTAGTTTTGATATTGTCATCAAAGGACAGTATCGCGTTTAGTTGTACGCACAATCACCAGGGTTTAAGAGGCTGCCATACCTTCAATGTCCGCATTAGTTTAATAACTTCCCGCTAAAAATGGCGCTAGTGTCGCTCGAACATATTATTTGAGCACGAAAGACGATATCGAGAAATATACAATACTATAAAACGAAATAGAAATGTGCAAACTTTAACGCCTGACCTTTTAACTGCGTAGTGCTACATACGTAACCCTTTATACATGAACGTAAGTTTTGCTAGTTTGACGACATTTTTCTGTACGATAATTATTTGTTCCTTATATTATAGGCCCGGTTGTTTCAAGTTCGATCAAAGTAAGCGGTCGATAAAAGCATAGATTTTTACGAAAACGGATCGTCTGATTGGTGGAGAACGTAAAAATCTATGCTTTTAAAGAACGCTTACTTTAATCCAACTTGAAACAACCGGCCCGATGTGACAAAGGCCCGGTTGTTTCAAGTTCGATCAAAGTAAGCGGTCGATAAAAGCATAGATTTTTACGAAAACGGATCGTCTGATTGGTGGAGAACGTAAAATTTCAGTTTAAACTCTACGCTTACTTTGATCGAATTTGAAACAACCGGGCCAAAGCCGGCCGTAATACAATGAGTATTGTTTCTTTCTGATTTTTAAGAAAATCATTTTTTTAAGATCTCCATTACATGTAACGTTATGTTTTTTTTTCTTTAGCGTTGAAAGATTGTATGACGTGTGTGAATTTAAACTATATTTTTTATAGTTTTATAACATTTTGTTTTATATCTATGTTAAATAATTCAAATAAAAACCATTTTAAAAACTTATGCTTATGTATGCGAGTTAGAAGTTATACTTAAAAAGTAGAATAAAGACAAAATAATAATAATAATAATAATAATTTCGTTGTCTGTCCGTAACTCATTGGAAAGACGACTTTAGATATTTAGAATGTAAAAGCAATCAGCGCTCAACTCATGTTGCGCGGCCACGCAAGAGTTGTTAATAATTACTATATAGTCGTACACCCGTGAGAATATGGTTAAGTATAAAAAGAATATAGAAATAAAAAAATTCTGAATTATCTTTTCAAAACGTAAGGCTTTCATGAAAGTAACTTATATCGAATATTTAAAATTAATTCGCATTAATAAAAGTCAAATAAAATGATAATCATCCGTATTCTAAACTAAGCAACATTGCTATTTCTGTATCTTAACAGTTATTGTATTACATTGTGATGCCGTTTTTTTGACGTTTTAGTTTGACAGGTTTGAAATTAATGAATTCAATCAATTAGAAAGATCATTATTCGTAATTGTGAATACATTAACATTTGTTTACGTTTTAGGGCTTTCTGATTGATTGAATTCATTAATTATTTCAAACATGCCAAACTTAAAACATCGAAATTAGTGTCAATATAATGTTATACATACCTGTCAAGATTGGGATAAAGATCTGACATCCCAATACTGCTATTTTCAGAATAGCACAGATTAACTTTATTAAAAGTATTATATATAATTTCCAAAATTCTGAGGGATGATAAGGGTGAGTGCAAAATGATTAAACTTTTTTTTTTTGCTTGTATTGAAGCGAATTTATTTTTAATATTTTACATAAGTTACTTAAATAACAATCAAAAACGGAACATATAAACGTAAAACCTTATGATTAATAAACATAATAACAGAAGATATAAAGTTGTTATAACATAAGGAACATAAAACGGAAGGACAACTATTCGGATACTATGAAACATAACAACGAAACATAAAAACGGAATAGAACAATTCATAAGAACAGTATATTAAAAAAAACATAATAACGAACATATAAATATATAACAAACGAATTGTCACAAAAGAAATCATAAAATCTGATTATGAAAACTGGAGGAAAACGATTATTAGAAAAGATCAACAACTGACCATATTAAACGATTATAAAAAACATTCATGCATGTATGCGGTAGAAGTAATATTTAAAAACTAAAATAAAGACAAATTATATATTAATGATGCTCAAAGTACTGAGTTGTATAAATCTATACTGATCATTGTCTATTACTTTATTCAATTTTATGAAAAGAGTGAAAACTCATACTTACAGAAATGTAACCTCAAATATATAAATATAATAATTTGGTTGTCTATCCGTAACTTGCTGGAATGATAACTTTATATAATTAGAGTGTGACACGCAATCAGTGCACGACTCACGATTATTTAAAAAGTATAATAAAAAACATTAACGGAACATATAAATGAAAACAAAACGATTCATTAAAACAGGGCATTTAACATAATACAACATATAAAGATGTTATAAAAGAAAAAAAAAGGATTCGTAAGATCGGTTTATATGAACTGGGGAAAAACGATTCATAAAAAATATCGACAATCGACCACAATAAATAAAAATATATAACGACGGACGACAAAAATGGAGCATATAAACGGTTCCTTAACAGCTGGAGGACAAATTAATAATGGATGGGACGCAATTAAATAAAAGAACTAAAATATTCGAGAATATTTTTCGTCTATAAACGGCGAGCCGTCACAGTTTAGTTTGTCACAACAATAGAGAACGACCACAGATAAAGTGACGTTGCATTTCATTTTAAACATAGATTTTAAGTAAATACTAACTTCTTTGTTAATATGAATCTTTATTAACGTGCATCCATATTGGTTTCAGTGAGAACCAATTTTAGTTTCTCAAAAATGTGTTGAAAATAAACAATTCGTCTTTCTATTATTTCCATATGATCATTTTTTTTCAAAAAATAAGTGGATTTCCATTTAAATATAAAATTGTGTATTGAAAGATGCACTGGCTATTTTATAAGTCACACACACCATCGGTCAGGCAATTTGGTGATAACGGCGTTAAAACAAGTGGCGAAATTTATAAAAGTAGTAATTTTTAATATGATTAAATGTACTTAATCTCAATATTTTTTTTTTTTTAATATTTAAATTGTTCCCTTATGGAAATAAAATGCCCAGGTACACAGCGTAACATGACAGAGATTGGCTTTTAGTATATTCATTCCTTAAAATTAGAGAAAAAAATATTAAAATAAAAGTATTAAAAATGTCGATTGAAATGATCTCATCACTATTTCTTTGTGGCGTAGTTTGAATTAATTCAAATATAAATATTTGAAACGTTCTTTAAAAGTATTTAAGCTATGTTCTTTCGGAATGCTATTTGTAAAACCAATTACTTGCATTAGTAACTTTCGTTTTCTGACATTTGTATAATGTTTACGACGCATTTGAGATATAATTTATATATATTATATATATAGAATCGCGGGACAGCAGCCTATCGGTGTTCACCGGCCGTCGTCTGAAAGGATATTTTTATTCACTTTTTATGGGCTCTGTTATAGAAATATTTAAAATTTTTGGGCATAAGGTACATTTTTTTAAATATTTTTTTATTAATGACAATGAAATTATCTTAATACCAATGTAAAAATTAATCAAAAAATTCAATTCATTTACGGTTTTTTAGACGCTGCAATATAGGAGACGGAACGTGAATTTTTATCTTTTTGTAAACATTGTATTTAACAACCTACCCAAAAATAATAATATATTTTCCCCCAAACTTTCTGTTGAAACTATTTTTATTTATTTATGGTTTTTGTGTTTAATTTGTAGAACTCCATAGAAGGGGTAACTTAAAAAAAAAAAAAAAAAAAAAAAAAAAAAAAAAAAAAAAAAAAAAAAAAAAAAAATATATGGTCTTTATATGGAAATATTTCGAGAAAAAGTGTACCAAAGATAACTCTATTGCTAGAAAGATTAAATAGGGCTTCCCGATAATATTTTTTTTGTGATAATAACAAAGTATTTTGTTGACTTTTTTTAAACAAATGCTTTAAGAGTGAATGGATCTTTCATCATAAAATTAATTTAATGTATGTTTAGCTGAAATTTTGGCAACAAGATTCGAAGATTTTACACCAATTTGACTCTTTAGTCTGCAAAAACGTGAATCATGTACTATGGCGCCTTAAAACAGTACCATTAAGTGCCGACAGGGTAAATATAAAAAAAATGTTTTTGATAAAAGTCGTTATTACTATTTCATGGATGTCAGCTATAAATAAGTAAATACTTAATATTTAGGAACTGGCATGTAAAAGTTCCGCCATTTTTCACGGGTTACAGCTAGTTTAATACATATA